>VNJV01017331.1:0-46561 GCA_008042635.1 Drosophila nikananu
AATTTAAAATTCTCGTAATAATTATTTACAAAATTAAAGCTTTTTGTGTTCAAGTGCAGGCTTCATGACAAGGCCCAGAATGCGCCACATGTTATGGCCCCGCAGAATCTGGAAGGGGTTTTTTCGGTGGCAAGGGGTGCGGTCGCCGGAGCGATGCTGGGGCTGGGGGAGGGGGATGGCTTAAAGTGCTTTTACTGCGCTTAATTCGCATAATTAATTTTGTTAGTAAACTTCGGGGGCTAATACATATTTTGCCACCGTTGATGTTGATGTTACGTTGTTGTTACCGGGAATGTTGTTGCTATTTGTTTCTCTGCTGCTGTGGTTGTTGTTTTTGCCTATTTCGCGGCAAAGCCCCAACACCCCAACTCACGCAGCTGCTGTTTATGAGTGTGTGTGTGCCATCTATGCACGTGAGTGTGTGAGTATCTGCCTTTTCCGTTTATGTTTATTCATTGAATTTATGACATTATCGTTGCCTACTTTGCGGCGCCCAGCTAGCATACATTCATGGAAAGCCTGCAACGCGCACAACTCTGGCCAAAACAATAGCAGTTACCGCATACCGCGATTTTAAATAATAAAATTATTTATTAAAATAAAATATACAATATAATGATATGATAATAAAAAATTATCATATATGATCTGGATAATGATAATATTTCGTATACTGATTAGATTAAGTTGTCGCAATTTGGGTAACAGTACACTATTCAATTTATACATATCTGAAAAGAAGGCAATTATTTCTTGAAATAATAATAATATCGTTTAAAAATGTATTACCTCCAAATATCTACCTCATTAGCTTCAGTATCGTAAAAAAACAATGTATACTAAATACGGCACCTCAAAAAGTGAATAACGAGTATATACTTTTTTCGACACTTTATTTTAAAGGTTTTAAAACCCTAGTGATATCTGGAGCAGCTGAGAATAAACTTTTTATTTTCTTAATTATTATTGGGGTTTTATTTGTAATAAAGATATATATAATTTAAGTATGTATTAAAATAATATGCATTTGTATTAATTTTAAGTGTATTTTCCCATACCTATCAGGCTTATAAAATATGAATTTGTCAGTTTTTTGACTTTAGAATTTAGATTTTAAGCTTAACTGTGAGTGTTGCAGTGCTATTTATCGGTGGTGGTGCGCTTATGTGTGTGTGTGCTGAGTCTGCAGGCCAGGTAATTGCACTTGTGTTTTGCAATCACAGCCTTGCCTAGTTTGCCAGGCACTTTATGTTCAATACGCTGCTGGCGATAGATGCATGAGTACAGTAAGCAGTCCTTGGGCCATACTAAAAAAAAATACTTTAAAAAAATTAAAAGTGCACGATCAATTTTAATCTTAAAAATATATTATAACATACCATTGATTATTAAGATATTAAAAATTAAAATAAAAAAGCACACATTGTTTTCGGTTAAATTCCAATAATAATAAATATTTACTAGTCATTTTTCAGAACAATCTGCAAACTGTACGTTTAATACTTACTCTTTAGTGTATTCCCTCTGCAGTTTCGTGCTGTTTTTGCATCTTGCAGCTTAATGGCGGCTGGCAAGCGTTTATTTACTTTATTATTGCATATTTGCATGCAGGCCCAAATGTGCGTGGTTTATGGGAGGGAGTGCGTGAGCCTGGGCGATTGGGAATTGTCTGTTAACTGCCGCAGTTAGCGTAGGGTACTATGTGCGTGTGTGCCCCGATGTGTGTAAGTGTGTGCTGGCGCCATTGGAGCGTGCTTCCGCAGATGCAACGCCTGCTCCTGGCCGCCTCCCACCAGCTGCCACTTGACTGCGGCCTTCGCCGCTCACCTGCTGCCGCTAATGCCGTGGCCATTATCAGCAGCCTCCAATAGCTGACCAGCTTGTCCAAGCGACAGCACACCGCTCCCTTTCGTGGACAACCGGGCATCTTGCGGTCACAGCAGTGGACAAACATGAGCGATGCACTGATTGGGCAGGCAGCACGGTTGCCATTGCCAACAACGTCAATTACAGTTTGGCTTGAATGCAGTTATGGGAATCAGTTCTAATTAATAATATTGCATTAACCACTTCGTTAACTTTAATCAATTAACATAATACTTGGATTGCGCTTCTTTTATGAAAGCGAAACCAATCATATCAATATATTTTAAAGTATTCGGAAACATAAATTAATCAAAGAAAATTTGTAAACCTAAGCTAAACCGAGTGTACTCAAGAAATCACAAGCTTTATTAAAACCCTTAGAAATGCGCCTATTTTGTGCGATGTTTGTTTTAGTTTTAGGCTGTAAAATACTGGAGCCTAATATGGGACTCATTTTTAATATAAATTAGCTTAAGACAATTCCACAAAATAATTTAAATATATTATATTTTGCCCCAAATTCCGATCATAAGCAAAACCCACTTTAATAGACCGAAAACAAATTACTAAACAAAACATTTAGCGGCTTAATTAATAGGCACGCAGGGAAAACTAGTTTTAATTATTCATCGAGCCGAAACAACACTCGACGGCCAAAACACAACTTAATTAGCGCATAAATTAGTCGCCACACACACTCCAGAACACCCGCACACCCGCACACCTATTAAATCAAATGGAAAAATCGAAGGGCAGCTTTAAAGACCATTACATACTTTCGGGATTTTGCAGCAAAACTCCATTTAATGCAACTAATTTGCCCAGAGCAGTTGGGCCTAATTAATCAGACTTTTTGCGCTTAATGTTGACTTAAATTCTGGGCTTGGCAGGTGCTACGGCTTCAATGGCAGCCACTGCGTATACTTAATGCAGCGCTCTTTCAGCGTATTAAACAATCGGTGGAGCTTACTCACTTATTTGTCACCGAGGCTCGGCCACCACCACCAGAGCGATACGCCCGCACAAGTTATTTTAATTAAAAGCATTATTTCCGCATTTTCGGTATTTGCTGCTGCCGGCACTCCGCCGTCGTTTTATTTGTTTCCACTTATTAAATACTTTTCAAAATGGTCTCCAGCGTCGCCAGCGAGTCGCTGACCATGGCAGCCTGCGGCCGCTGTATTTAATAATAAAGCAGCCAAATCCGCAAATAAAGTGTAAATGATAAAAATTTTATTGAGAGAAATGGTACAGCCAGTGAAGGCTTCGCGAAAAAAAAACAAAGTAAATCAACACACACACGCACAGTAAAAAAGCAACAGCAAACAAAATCCTGGAACTGTGAAAAGACCGCAGCTTGGCACATTTTTAATTAAACTGCATTAAAATATATTGCCAACGTGTGTTGTTCGATATATATGCCATATATTTTATATTGAATTTTAGCAGTAAAATAACACTTTTTAATTAATATGCCGCAAGTGACAGTTCGCGTATCACCAAGAAACAAATTATACACAAACGCGGTGAAAAAAGTTTGCAGTTTTTGATTTTACAAAGGATATAAATCCTATCATATATAGTATCTTTACCCGAATTCAGATTTGGAAATAAGCCAACTCCAAAACACGCCTCAGCAGCATCCCAAAGGTGATTTGATACTGCGCCTTTCATAAATCGATCTTATAAATTCTTGAGTACCTATTAATTAATTTTCATTATCCCTCGCCTGATAAGCCCTGCTACAGCTACGCGACCTGTAAAATGTCCTAAGAGAAAGCGAATAAAGCGTTAAAATTATATCATCGGCGATTAATGTGCTTAATCGTGCGATTATCCGCATTAAAAGGCGTGTCCGTGATAGAGCAGCTCCACCTCCGTCCAGTTCTGGCCAGCCCTGCACTGGCTGCGCATAAATTAGTCGCCTGACCGGGGAAACTTCCAAGTGGCTGGTCGGTCCAGTCAAGATGTCTACTAATTGCCATTTTACTGTCACATTTGCTTGGGGATTTACATGTGCATACAATTCACATTATCGTTTCAAGTTTGGCCGCCTGGCTAAGCCTTGGCCCGGCCTGGCTTGGGCCACGCCCCATCAGGACTCTCGAGCGGACTGCGGTCCGTGTGCATTTTATTAATAATTATCCTTCGGGGCCCAGGGCTGTGGGCTTATGCAAATTAGCGAACGGGCATTAAGTGCAGCTAGAGCTTCGGCAACCATTTGGCAAATTTAAATTTGAAACCGGGTGGTGGGCACCAACCACGCTTGTTCTCAACTTAACTTCCGGCATAAATTTGCTGGAAAGTGAAATTTATTCATGTTCTGAGAACAGAAAAGTAGCAAACATTTTAGTTTTGGAATGAGAAGTTAAAAGCAAGTCAATTATGCATACCACTCGATAATTTTGTGATAAATTAAATACTTTTTAAAAGCTTTCAAATATTTTATCAAGTCTTGAATTAATAAAACCGGAGCATATCAGAAACTTCGTGATAAACAGAGCATTTGGACCAGGTAAACACAAATCGTTAGGAATTGGAGGCCCTATAAGTATGTTAGCATCTTAAACATCGCTTGATGACCAACCTCAGAAATATGCTATTTCAAATGAAAATATTAATACATTTAAACATTTTAAAGAAATATTTTCTTGGCCAATATTCATATTAAAATGTATTACACAAATACAAGACATACATAAGTCTAAAGTTGAATCAATACACTTAATTTCTACGGTATACGCTTGACAAGCGTTTTGGCTGGGAGCACCAAGCAGCAACTCCCCGCCAAACTGTGAAATGCTTTATGTCCGGCGCTCAGGATGCTGACTTGCTGAACCGGAGGCAAGTAAATTAACACTAATTACAACATAATAACTATAAAATCGCAGAGACAAGTGCTTGGGCAGACTCAACAGCTCATTGCCGGGCACTTGCCACTCAGCACGGCTACGGCTACCGCTACGACAACGAGTACGGCCGTGGAGTCGAGCCAAGTTCCAGCCATGGCTGGCCGCCTGCAGCGCCTGGAGAAAGGCAAGCAAAACAAAGTGCAAAACATGATTAAGAGTGAAATATTTATTTGCAGCACTTGGAGGCGCGCACCACGGCAGCGCCGACAATTAGAAGCGAACTACAAGTACTAGTCCGGAGCACTAACTCCTCCTCCTCCTCCTTTTTCACCCCGCCGACATGGCTTAAGCATGTAAATGGCCGCGAGGAGGAGCCAGCCTATGATTTAATAGGTTCTTTACATTGCCAGAGCACCAACAAGTGCACGGGTCCTGAAAGCTTAGTTTAATCGTATTACGGGTAAGTTGCGATACTATAAAATCAGAGTTAATATACTAAAATGCTTTAAAGGCTAAATGCTAGCATAAGTTTAGTATTCTTCCTCCTCGTCGAAGCCGTAGCCGAACTCGTCGTCATCGTCCCCGCCGCCCTTATTCAGCATGTCCTGGAGAGTGGCCTCTGCCTCTGCCTCGGGCTCAGCGTCGGCCTCCTCCGCTTCTGCCTCTACATCTTCGTCTAGGTCATCTGCAAAATAAATTAGAGGAATTAGCATCACTGATAACTTAAATCCTAACCAGTGGACGTACCTCCTTCCAATACCACTGCTGGCTTGACATCCTCATCAACTGGCTGGCTAACCGGCAGACCGGCCTCCACTTTGGGCCTTTTCCTGCTGGGTCCGGGAAGATCGTAAGCTGGTCTGAAACGACCCTTTTTCACAGCAATGGGACCCTCTTCCACGATCGCCGGCTGCTGCTTCAGGTCCTCTAGTGTAGTGGGCTTTGTGTCCACGCTAGAAGTGGGCGATTCACCCGTCAGCCCACTAATGCCCTCTGTCAGGGTCTTGAGAATCTCGTAGTTGATCTTGCTGGAGATTTTCTTCTCCTGCAACATTTTCTCGATGGCCTCACCGGGCGTGGACGAGGGGCCAATGACCTTCTTCCGTGGCTTCCGCTTTTTCCGCTCCGGTTTACCTTCTTCGCGCTCCTTGGCCAGCCGTTCGTCACGCTCCTTCTGCTCCTGCAGATACTCAGCGTTGAGGTTCTTCCACAGATCGAGCTTGGACAGCGCCTCCTCCTCCGTAAGCACATACTGATCCAGCTCATCGTCGTTGAGGTCGTCGATGAACAGCTCAGTTTCTGCGGGCTGCTTGGCCTTCTCCACGTCCTCCAGGTCACTTTGCGTTACCCGACAAATAGCCTCGATATCGGGACGAAGACCTTCAATGCCCGCCACCAAACCACCTTGCTCTGCCTTTCTCACGTCCTCGTTGCTGGCTATCAGATCCTTGATGACCTCGGCATTGGACTGTTCGATGAACTGCCTGGACTCTTCCAGCTCGAGGTCGGTCTCGGAGACGCTCTTGGGTGTGCTTGGCGAGCTAAGCGTTGTGTCACCCTTTCCTTGAGTCAACTGTCGTATCACGCTGCTAGAGTACTTGCCCAAGTCCTTTTCCAGGTGAGCATCAATTTCCTTCTGCAGTTCCGTGAGCTCATGTTCTCCCATCTAGGAAATGTAAAGAGAACGAATTTCTTAACTAAACAAACAGCTTAAAGTGAGAGTTTTACAGAAGTCTTGAAATTAAAATCTGACTCGCTTGACCTTTCCGATGGGCCAGCCTAGACGTTTCGCCAACCAACAGGTTAATTGGGGTTACTTTCAAAATTACTTAGCAAAAAATATACATACATATAATGTAGGTATTTAATGCATTTTACAACATATTGACTACATCAGATATTTTTACTCACATCTTTTATCCTCTCACGATCCTTTTTGCGTGCCGCCTTAAAGGACGGGGGATCCTGTTCTCGCTCCAGGTCAACTGTCATGAACTCCTCTAATGTCAAGCCACCGGATGGGGTCTCGGCAAACTCGGAGAGGCGCTTGCGGAGCGTGGACTCGTGTATCTTGACCACACCTATCACGTCCACCAGAGTGCGGCTAAAATCGTGCATGCGGGCAGCAATCAGCAGAGCTTTTTAGAGGTCGAAAATGATTTCCGTTAGCGATGTCATAACTCTGACTTTAACAGTTCACTCACCTGCTCCGCAGAGGCCGGTGGGTCGCCGTCCCGAGTGCATGCAGTCCTTCTTCATGCGCTGCACAATCCTCAGAGCCGTCATGGAAACCTCGTGTGTCTTGGGACCTAACTGCAGGCGATTGGCGAAGCGCATGATGTACAAGCACGGATCTGTAAGCAAAATACATAAATCAAAAAATAAACAAGGAAGCAATTTTATGAAATAATTGTACCGGGAAGTGAGGAATCAATCATAGCTGAAAATACCCTTGCGAGTTCATCGGAAATATTAGATCTGGTTATCAGTTAGCAGTTCAGTATTAATCGAATTAAAGCGAGCATTTTAGAAACCAATTAGCAGAAGATTGGTTCCGATTGTCCCACATAAAAAATTCGCTTAAAAACTAAATAAGACCCTTTATCTTTTTTAAGATATTATATTTCTGACAGTCCTATTTTTCAAGACAAATTAATTTGGTTTAAAGGAATTTAATAAATAGAAAAGTATTGCAACAGTAGAGTATCGATGTATCCATATTTCCCACTGAACCTATTAAATTCAATAAGAACTCTTATCAATTATCCTAAGATTTCATTATATTTCAGTCAAGAGAAACTTCTTAACTAACTGGCACTACCCGCCACCTAGGGTATGCCCAATAAAATCAAAAGACTTCAATAAAAATTAACAAACTGCAAGAGCATCAGCCGAAGAACTTGTTCGACGACCTTGAAGTCGGCTCGGATCGGTCTAGCCAATGAAACCGAAAACATTCAATAACCGGCCTGGGCCCACGTCTCCATGGTCAGCAGCCGAAAAAAAACAATCTTGAACCCGAACTTCAGGTCCGATATTATTCAATTCATTCAACTTTTACATCGCAATGACAGAGAGAGAGAGCGAGGTGTTGAGAGAGGGAAGTCGAGAGCCGAGTGAGCGATCGGATGGATCGGATCGAAGTCGGTTCCGATGGCGTTTTTCTAGCATGCGATAAACCCGACTGGCTTTACACGAACATCACGCATACGCCACGTAGTCCCGCGAAAAAGGTTTCGGCCATTCATTTGGCCCATTAAACCAATAATTAGGTATATTTGAACTAGATGAAAGATAGGGCAGCCAGCCAAGGAAACCCACAAGCCAACCAGTGCAATTAACACTCTGCCCAGTCGCCGTCGTCATCGTCGCTGTTTGGGCCAAAACCAAAGCAAAAGCAAAGCACAAACAGCCATTAACGCACCACAAACAAATACGCCTAGAAAAACAGTGCAAAACGCATTGGAAAATCAAAACCAGCGGGCACTCGACCTTGCCTAAGATTTTTGCCAGGCCTTTCAGCATTTTTTAATGCTCACTTATCTTGGAGTTTACAAAGTGGTCTGGGAAATACGACTTACTGACGATTTTCTTGGGATTTCTGTGGGCTTTGGATGGTCACTTCAAGTGCACAATTAAATTTTACATAATTGTTTGAGTAATCGCTTAATAAACGTTAAACCATATCGGATTTAATCATCTATATAATTACAAAAAAATAATAATTCATGTGCCAGACTTGGGTAAGACTTACTATACATTATGAACATCCGTAAAACTCGGGGAATTCTCTTTTTATTCGCAATTACAACACAATGAATTGTTAAACTATACTTAAGAGGCAGTTAAGTTCTTTTGAAATACATGCATACAGATGAAGTGTCGAGAAAAATTAACACAACTCCATAAATTCTAACGGGTAAGCATCTTAGCAACATCTCTAAATTATATTATTACATTTAAATAAAGTATTCCCTATAATAATCCTCCACTCGATGCCTTTATCCATGTGCCAATGCTATTCAGTCACCAATGTCATTAATTTTGACCAGAATTTTTTAGTAATATTTATGCACCACCCTGGCACATTATCCCAGGTCTTACTGCCAAATCCGCCGTCCTTCCTACCGATCCAGCCCAGGCGGTTGTTTATGCAGCGCCACTTGACACACAAAGGCAGATGCTGTTAAGCGTCAACCCCTGCACTGGCAGGGGGATGAGGATGCTTGTCAAAGTCTCGCTAACTGTACTCCATGAAACACAGCAGAAAAAAAAAACAGAAAGAACTCCGCAAAAGGGAGAAAAAAATTATTTATTAAACCCTAATGAATGCGCACATTTGTGGAGGCCCAGCAGCAGCCCCTACTCCTGCTGCTGCTGCTGCTGAAGTGGTCCACTTGAAAAATGATGCCGCTGCTGCGGCAGAGACTGCGAGCTGCGATTGGAAGCTGTGACTGCTTTGACCCTTCAGCCCGGCGCCCACTCATCCGGCACAGCTGTTACTCGAGCTAACTGTTCCTAGTACACTGAGAAGTAACAAATAATTTTAAAATATTTTTTAGAGTACACTAGCATTTGCCTGATTCCCCTACCAAAACATGGATTAAATTCTGTAATAAGCTAACGAAATGGTGAAATTCAGAGATTTTAGGAGGGAAATTCAAAGGGATAACTGGTTATGGAACTTAAGACTTTGGACTAATTTTTTCGAGTGCCGAGCTGCTGCTTGACAGTTGCCAACACGGCTGCTGCTAATGGTTTCTTAATGTCGCCCCGGAACCCCTCTCTTAGCAGAGAACCGCCTTCGTCCTACTGCAACTGCAACTGCAACTGCGGCTAGTGAAATGATTATTATTTAAACTTTATTTTTGCGTTTGTCATGACAGCAATTATCATTTCGGGTGCGGTCTACCCTTCGGCCTGCCCCTGCCGGTGATTACTTCGCATTTTGGTGGAAAAATGCCAGCAATTTGGGTTCGAGTTTCCCTTGCACACCAGCAATTAACTGCGCTTTGCTGCTGCTGCTTTAATTGTTTCGTAATTGACCAAGAACGCGCGATAAATGAGGAAATGCAATCTGAGGAAATGTCTCGTTCGAGAGTCGTGTCAACAGAAGCTGAAGCATAAAAATTGGTTAGCACCACCCAGTGGATTTAGTGTAATGTAAATAAAACTGGTGGTCAAGCATATCGCATGCAATAAAAACGCAGCCGATCGGCGAACCTCGATCGTGGTCGATCGGGTCGTCGCACAATGGGGCAAAAGATACAGTATTATACAAAAATCAAAGTGTTGATGACAACCTATCGTAAAATTTCTTATTGCATTCGACAGGTACTACATAGTTCAAAATGGTTGAATCCAAAAAAAATTATTCAAATCGGTTCAGTATTTTAGAAGTTACACGTGTTCAAAGTTTGACCTTTTTTGGGTTGCAAAAACAGCAGGTATTTTTTTAAAAAAAATTCAGACTTTGCGGTCGGTTTTGAGGTAGAATATGTAACCGACCGGTACTAAAATTACCTTTCATTAAAAAAAAATTATGTAAATATCTCAACTGGTTCAAGAGTTTTGATTTTTGAACGGCAAAAAGCATCTTTCCGTCAACTGTGCGTCGCGGGTCTCAGAGTTGCCGGTTTTGTGTCTCACTCAAAAAATTCGTATCTCACAACAAATTCGTTCGTTGACTCGCGCAGTCGCAGAGTCTCAGCCCGAAAAATAAAGTTAAAAGCCAAAAAAATAAAACGTGGCCGGACGTCGCGCCTGCGCAAACCACAAAAAGGGGAGAGAGGAAGCTGCGTGGAACAAGTCCCTCTAAAAAACCTATTTCATCAGGGTCGTCTGCCGAGCGTCCGCCCAACAAATTACAAAAAGTGTGTATATTTACCTGATTGCTGGTTAAAGTAATAATAATAATCGTTGACAAAGTGCGCGTAGCTCGTTTGTTTGTTCTTCTGTTGACGTTTTAATTTATGTGCACTTTTTTGTGTGTGTTGTGTTTTTTCCTCACTTACACACCCAACACACTCAGCTGACGATGCCGGTTGAGCGTGTTAAAAGAAAAAAAAAACCTAAGAAAGTTGCTGCGAGTGAAGTGCAAATATAACAGCAAAAAAGCCCCAAAAATTCCGTTTAGATAATTGTTCATTATGCTCTGTGTCTGGAATATTCTCTCACCTTACGTCACGTGTCTAGAAATTGCAACTTAATATAGAATCCATTGATTTCTGCGGTTAATTGATTGTCTAAACACAGTGCTTAACCCATTAAGACCTTTGCAAGAGTCACCCCTGTAATGAAAAAATTCAATTCCGCTAAATTCCGCTAATAATTAAATGTGCCAAAGTGCTGACTCCTCACAGAAAACCAAATGAAGTGAATTAATGACTGACTTAATGGTCTTAATCTTAATGATCGACCGACGTCTCAGTGTAAACAATCGGGGGAGCTCTCAATCAAGGCTCGAATCTCTTATCACCCGCTGGAATAATAAGTCTCGCCCTCTAATTATAAGTTAGCGGCACTCTCCCCCTTTAATTGTCATGCATTTGGCTGTAATTCACTGCTCATAACTATGGTTTTGTGTTCGAAAGGTGCTGTTTTTTAATGACGGCCCTCCTCTCAGTGTTTGCCAATACCACTCGTCGTAGACTGAAGTTCCCGGCCTGCTGTCAGCCAAGAGATGAACAAAGATCGCTTATTTCATAGTTCCACACAAACGCGTGTTTGTATTTCAAAACCAAGTAAACTCTGGCAAAAAACTAAAAAGATAAAAATAAAAATCGGGGCCCCTCCCAACCTGTCGATGCAAACAAAGCACAACAGGAACGTGAATTCCCATTCTGGACATCGGATTCGCATTTAGAATTCCACTCAAGAATCGCGCCATTTGCCGGCACGCATATTTTAAATATTAGGCAACTCGCTGACGGGAGATTATTAAATAAAAACTTTAACTATAACTTTAAAATGGCAACAAAACTGGTTTTAACTGAGATCGAAATACAGACATAAATTTGAAAAAAGAAATAATATGTCACAATAACCAAAGAAACAGAATTAGAATTCAGCAAATCATCGAAGAGCTTGCAAATGGGGATTTTTCTGGGCCAAAAGAATTGAATGCAAAACACAACAAACTACGGATTGAAGAAATACAAGAAGCAACAACAAAATAATGTTAATTCGTCGAGTCATTAGACAAAATGCAACCATGACTTACCAAATAATCCCAAGAAATATGAAAAGTGAGTGAGAAAAACTGCACGTTAATGTATATAAAATTATCCGCAAATTAAAGCGTCTAACGCCAAAGACTGGCTCAAGAGCCGATAGACTGAAAGACCGAAGACCGAGAGCCCCAAACGACAGGTCTGAATAATTGCGAAACCACCTAAGGGCACTCGAAGCGAGGTCCAAACTCACATGGGAACACCTCACTCGGCTCTCTAACAAAATGGAACTCAGACTTTTCAGGGGGTCGAGAATTAGACTCTGTGTTTCGGAAATTCCATTAGACTTAAAGTTGGTCCCAAAATAAATTCAAAACAAGTGAAAAATAATATTCTGAATAATCTTCTGACGTACTCTTTTTTTCACAAATACTATAGATGGAAGTTATTGTGGAATTTTTCTTTAGTTCGTTTAGCGGAAATTTTGTAAGGCTAGAAGCAAACATCTATAACCGGCTTACCGGACTGTTTTAATTGTTAAAAGTATATTTTATTAGCATTTATTATACAATAGTTATAATAAATTAAGCAAATATCTATAACCAGCTTAACTGACTGTTTTAATTGTTAAAAGTACATTTTATTAGCATTTATTAAACAATACTTATAATACATTAAATACAGCTGACCTACATTTTCTCAAATGTATTAGGAATTCAAGATATGCCAGGAGCAGTACATTCCAATCTTGTTATTTGTGGGTTTATCTGACCTTCAAGGGGCAATTTAAGCTACTGCACATTTTTAAAAAGGTAATTTTTTAACTCGAAACTGATACTTCGTTCCTTGAAGCCCTTATCAGATTACAAAGTTGGCCACAAAAAAACCAAAACAAAATAACAAGAAAGGCAAGACAAAGCCAAGACAAAATTTAAAACAAAAATCCGACAAGAGGCCACAATTAAAGTGCAAAATCGGCAAATCAACAGGCTCATTGGCGGACTACTTGACGGATCGAGAGTGCACGAGCTTCGGCAGGTTGCTTTTTACATTGGCCACGTGAGCGAGTGTGAGGGGGCTTCACAGGTCAATTGCTTTCCTGTCTTCGATTGTATCAACAAGAGCATAATTTTTTAATTTGCTGAAAGACAGAAATATACGCTGGTAAATAGTAACTTCTTTCCTATACTCTTCATGTAGAATATGACTTTTAATAAACTTTTCTGAGCCTGGGTTTGTTCAGAGGGTTAATTGCTTTATGACACTCTGGGATAATCAGCTAAATGCGTGGCGATTGCAAAATGCCCTGGCCAATGGCAAATGCAACAAAAGGAGCTCGTTAAAAAGGGCCACGAAATAATGAGAAAACAAAAGACCAGAGACCCGAGACAGTAACTGCAAGAAAAAGAGACAACTCTTCACTTTTTTGTTGGTGTTGTGTCTTCGCTTTGCTGTGTGATCTTGTGGATGTGGTTGTGATTTATTTGTTGTTTTCTTGGCGAGCGAGCGTGTAATGAGGAAATAAAATCGAAAGTGTTACGCGGGCGTTGCTTTGGGGTCTCCCTTTACCACCTTTTTTCTGGCAGAGTGTGTGTGCGAGACGCTGACCCGAGACTTTGGCCAAAAGTGGGTCGCCACCATTCGCAATTAAAGAGGCAATGAAAAATGAAATAAACCCCCCGAGAAGGCCCAGTAAAAACAACCGGCCGAGGAAAACAACAGCAGCGGCGAATAAAATTAAGAAAAGGGCAACCCAAGAGTTAATGCAAGCGGCAAATTCGAAATGCGCCTTAATGCAGGGCGGAAAATAAGTATTACAACGAAAAACAGACTTAAAAATGGAAATACAAAATACAAAATAACGAAAACTTTATGTGCAGGGAAAACAACAAGAGACCACAGCTTATGAATAATAAGCGTGACTCGATTGTTAAGCCATGAAATTAATTTAGCATAAATACTACGCGCGTGTTTTGCATATGGCAACAAAGAGGGGTGAAGGGGTAATCAGAAAACACCAGGAGGTTCAGGGGAAAAGTGCAATAACCTGCCTAGAAGAAGTCCATCACTTAACGAAAAGTTTATTAAATATTACCCAACTGAAAGAAGCCCTGGAAAATAACGTTAACTCTCGGTTTGATTTTTAACATGATCGGTCAAGGATTAACGCTAAGTTCAACTATTCCCTTACTGTATGTTATATTATAAGGTCGTATGCAATATTTTGAGATCATATGGACTACTTTAAGGTCATATAAAACAAAATACCGACGGCAAAAAAAGCCAAAGTTATTTGATTTGCCAATTTATTAGCACAATATTATTTTTTTGATTTGAAATTGCCCTTCGCAAGAGAACCTGCGATAAACCTTGGTTGTAAATTTATAATTTTAGTTCAAATGGGATTTTGTGAAAATCTTAGTGTCTGCTTAGATCATCTATTAATAATTTAATATTTCAGCCATTTTAACCACAGTTACCAAATTACCAGCCCCGATTTAGACTTAATATACATATTGAAAATACTAAATTATGGAAGCACCCAACAAATGTTGGGTTGTTTCATGTTGTTTAAGGTTAATTAATGAAAACAATTGACTCAGCGGAATCTTCCATTGTAGAATATATGTATGCATATAAAATAAAGCATCACATTTTTTGATGTATTTTCGAGTTAATCACGTCAAAGGTGATCCGTGCTATATCCAAAACTAATGCCTGCCAAAGAACAGAGTTCTACACAGGCAATCGAAGCATGAAGAACTTCATTAGAGACGACGACAACAAATTGCTTTGTTTATTTGGGGGCGTGGCCGTGTCAGGTGGAGAGAGAGATGGCAATGCCCACCTTTATTCCCACATATCGACTCCACGCAGACTTGTTGATTGTCGGAAAGACAAGACGCCATGACGAGTCGAAAATTTAAGGCGAGAGACTCTCTCAGAGCCAAGACTTATGTTCATGTCTGTCGCCGTTTTGTTTTGGTTACGGGCTTCGCGGTGCTGCCAATTAAAAATAGCCGCTTGCATAATTTCCGCTGCCAGAGAGTCAGGTGCAAAAGGTACCCCGAGTGACACAGACACAGAGAGTTGGCGATGGGTTCGTTCTCCAGCTGACCCACAAAGTATTAAGCCAAAATTGGAAAAGGCCCCCGCCCAACGGGGTAACCGACTTAATTCCACTTCCTGAAGCTAATAAAATGCGACAAATGCGTGCGAGCTGGAGTTGAAAATGAAAATGGTAGTGGAAGTGTAGTGGGAAAGGCAGAAGTGAAAGTGCACCAGCAGTCCCGCATTTGGCCATTTTTCAATCAAGAGGCGGCGAGCAGAAATTGAAATTGATTCCAAATTGTATCATTTATATCCGTAAAAATCAGATTATGTTACATGTATCTGAAATTATTGCGGTCAAATCGATAGGAGTGCTCTACTATTACCATTTTTGCGGTCTGGTTAGTTTTCCTATGCGAATGTGACTTAATGGAGAACGACAGGGGTTATTTAAACGAAATCAATTCAAAAAGTATAAAATTAGCTTTAAAACATTGAAAAACTTACATTATTTCCTCTACCACATTATAGAAAGTAAAAGTGTAATCCTGTATTTCAGCCAAGACACCAGAAGTTATGTGAAAATGATCTCGCCCCTGTCATCCGAAAGATGATCGAGGCCTTTGCGAATCACCTGAGCAGCCACCTGGGACGCCATCTATTCTATTGGGCCATCGAATCGAGCAGCATCGGAAGTTCGGGTAACTACGGCCTCAACCTGCGGCTCTCCGAGCTGATCAACAAGTTCCACGGCCCCCTCGAACGGGGCGTGCAGGTGCTGGACCACCTGTTGACCCTCGAGGAGGACGACTTTGCCGGCCATTGGGGCAGCGCCTACGCGCACAACTATGAGCCGGAGTACGCCGCTCGAGTGCCGGAGAACGAGGAGTTGCCACCGCCAGAACAGAGTAAGGATAAAGCCCTAATCTCCATACAAATATGACCTACATTTAGTTTATAAGCTTCATTCAGGCCCAAAATTGATAACGAATGTTCCAGATGGGCGACTTTTCCATGGGGAGGGGGGATGATGAGTCAAAAATTAGCTTAGGCAAAGGTCAACAACATTTTTTATTTTTCGGCACACATCTTCGATCTGCTGCCGGCTGCTGCTACTGCAGAAACTGGTTTTCTTGTACACGAATGTGCTAAGAGATAAACAAACCTTGGACAAGTGAGTGAGCTCCCTCGCTGGCCCGCTCGCCCGATCGCTGTCCAAGCAAACACATCAAAATCGATTTCAAGTTCAGCGTTTTGTTTCTTCATATTAAATATGTATGCGCCGGGCACAGTCAATAAATAATAGACCAAATACGATTGGGGCATGCAAATACCAGGTAAAGCCAGCAGCAAGGCTGCCCCGATCAAAAAAGATTGATATAAAGATGAATATCCAAGGAAAAACATAAAACCCGAATCGATATCCAACAGATATAACAAAACTCGTATGAATTCTAAGCTTCTATTAATTATTTAAATTCAATTATTGTCGGTAAAAATTTCCCCCGGTGTAGAATAACTCTTGAGTCGGCCCTATTTGCTCCCACACGTACGCCTTTTAATGGCGCGCCATGACGGAAATACCTATTAGTATCGAGTGACCATGATATAATCCAAATGGCTTGCGAAACCCAAAGCAGACGCATTTCTCAGCTAATTCAAATTCAAAGCACGCGCCTAACCCGCACGTTAACCAGCACTACCGTCTGGGGTGACCATATCTTACACAAATACTATCGTTATCGCTGCTAACAGAGCTCTGTTATCTCTCTGCTGTGGAAACCGTTGCCAATTTAGTTATATCAAGTGTATAACCAGTGGTAGATGCGGGATAAATTAATATATAAGCATGTAGCGGTAATTATAGCTCTATTTCATTTGAAGTATAATTGCTTTGACATCTGATAACGTACAGAATATAAGCTCTAGATGATGAGTTGGCAGCACTGCCTTTCATCGTAACCAGAACAAATCAAACAAACCGTAATAAAAACGAATACAAATCATTTATTTGTCTTGACAAAAAATATCGCTATTTCGATATTTGGACAAACAAAAACTTGTGATATAAAGATGATATATGATTCGATAAATATATCGATATTTTGATATTTTTGATATATTATCAACAACCCTAGAACAAATCAAACAAACCGTAAAAAAAACACGAAAACAAAGCGCAGTTCGGAAAAATAAAATGGAGGGCCCTAAAATGGTTAATTGAATGCAAATGTTTAAACAGCCAGTGCTTGGAGCTACGCCCGACCCTCGCGTTAATAGTGGTTTGCTGCCTTTCCGTAGAATCGCGAATTACGACGATGGCCAGCAGCAGTAGTAATAATTCCTCGGCCAACAATCACGGCGGCAATAGCAATAATCCCCTGAACAGATTATCTCTGAAATCCGCTGGAAAACGCAACCAGGAGAGCATGTCGCATTCCCAGCCAAACGGCGGATGGATCAATGGTAAGAGGGCGACCAGGCCTTCCCGAGGAAAAACCAGGGGGAGCGCTGGCCCGTGGAAAAGGGCGACGACAAAGAAAGAGGCAGCACGGCAGGTGCCGTCGCCGCCGTGTGTGTCTGTGAGTTATTGATTTTTCACACAACTCAAAGCCAGGCAAGGCAGTGTCACCATGGGAAAGGGGCAGAGGGGCGTCGAAAAGAGGGTTGTGTCTGGCAACAAAAACAACAGCAACGACAGAATGCGTTGCTATTTTGAGACGCTCCACTTTTAGTTTACAGTGAAACCAGGAAGTCACTCATAACTTCTTGGAATTGTTAGGATATTGTCTTAAATAAAATTACAATTTTCACATCACATTTTTAAAAATATATATTCAAAGAATTTAAAGCTTTACGTTTTAAAGCCAAGTCAAGAAAGCTTAAAGAACTTATTAATTAAGCACTGCGCCTCTCGATGACACACAAATAATGAACTGAGGGTCAACTGCAACTAATTTGCATTTTCAAAGGCAGATGGATAAAAAAAAATTAAGTGGGGAAAAACCAAACAAACATGAAAAAAAGCAAGTAGGAGATCCGTGCCGAGGTAATTTTTAAAGCCCTGTATTTCATAATCAAATATATGTACTTTAGAAATATGTTTTTAATATTCCCATCTTATTGACGTTTCACTGTAGTTTTGGGGCAAAATAATTGTGGAAAAAGGGGAGACCCTGGCATTCGTTATTTACGATGCACACGCAGCGGAAGTTGCACAAATGTGGCCACGCGTGCTGCTGATTCTGAACGAGCTGGGTGGGAATCGTCAGCCGAGAGAGTATAACCCAAATAACCCACAAAATATTTAATCGTTTATTCCCTCTAATCCACAGTGGAAACACTCAACAATGGCAACGGGCTGCTCCATTCACCGCCCCACAATCACCAGCAGCAGCAGCAGCAGCGGGGCGGAGGAGGAGTGTCTCCGCCTGGTGGTGCCTCTGCTGGAGCGGATCACAATATACAGATAACGCAGCCCATAAGTGCTCCATCGTCACCTCTGGCCTCGCCGGGCGCCCTAAACAGCAGCAGCAGCAGTGGCGGTGGTGGGGGCAGTGGCGGTGGGATCTCTGGCAGTCCCACAGCCTTCTGTCTGCCCTCCAGTTCAGCGGCAGCTGCTGCGGTGGCTGCTCTTTCGGCAACACCCACCAGCGGCAGTGGATCGTACGTCTGCTCCGCCGGTACCAATTGGCATTTCGCTGCTGTGGCGGCATCTAATGCCATTGATACGGCGGATCCGAACTGGCAGGCCAGCAAGGCGACAGTGCTGGAGAGGAACGCGGCCATGTTCAACAACGAGCTGATGTCCGACGTCAAGTTCGTTGTGGGCGGGGAGTTCGGTAACTAAGCCCTTGGCTCAAATGGACTATAGAATCTAATCTCTTAATTTACTTTTCCCGAAACAGACATTGATCCCATTCAGACTATACCCGCCCACAAATACATTCTCGCCACGGGCAGTTCCGTCTTCTATGCCATGTTCTACGGTGGATTGGCGGAGAACAAGCAGGAAATCAAAGTGCCTGACGTCGAACCCACTGCCTTCTTAACGTTGCTAAGGTACTACTTTCCAGAGCTTACATTTCATAAGTGATGTTCATATGAATGTGGATTCATAGGTATCTCTATTGTGATGAAATCAAACTGGAACCTGAGCACATCCTAGCCACTCTTTATGCGGCCAAGAAGTACATAGTGCCCCATCTGGCAAGGGCCTGCGTCAACTATCTGGAGGTGAAGTTAACGGCAAAAAACGCCTGCCTACTTCTCAGTCAATCGCGTCTGTTCGAGGAGCCCGAACTGATGCAGCGTTGCTGGGAAGTGATCGACGCACAGGCCGAGATGGCGGTTAAGTCCGAGGACTTTGTGGACATTGACCTCAAGACCTTCGAGTCGATCCTCTCTAGGGAGACGCTCAACTGCAAAGAGATACACCTCTTCGAGGCGGCTCTCAATTGGGCAATGAACGCCTGTGAAAAGATGACCATCGACGATACGCCGCAGAACAAGCGCAGGCTGCTGGGACAGGCCCTGCACCTCATCCGCATACCCACTATGTCGCTGGAGGAGTTCGCAAACGGTGTGGCCCAGACTGGCATCCTCTCGTCTCAGGAAACGATCGACATGTTCCTGCACTTTACCGCCAAGGTTAAGCCCTCCTTGGGCTTTCCTACGCGCTCGAGGGCGGGCCTGAAGACACAGGTCTGTCATCGCTTTCAGTCGTGCGCCTACCGCTCGAACCAGTGGCGATATCGCGGACGCTGTGATTCCATTCAGTTCTCTGTGGACCGCAGGTAAGAGAAGCAAGTCGTGGATCACATCCATAATTTTAATCCCAAATGTATTGCTACAGAATTTTTATTGTGGGCTTTGGACTATACGGCTCATCGACTGGCGCCGCCAACTACAACGTCAAGATCGAGCTGAAGCGTTTGGGGCGTACCCTCGCTGAGAACGACACCAAATTCTTTTCGGACGGTTCGAGCAACACGTTCCATGTGTTCTTCGAGAACCCCATTCAAATCGAGCCCGAGTGTTACTACACCGCTTCTGTAATTCTGGACGGCAACGAGCTAAGCTTCTTCGGCCAAGAGGGCATGTCAGAGGTCCTCATGGGCAATGTGACGTTCCAGTTCCAGTGCTCGTCGGAGAGCACCAACGGCACTGGCGTGCAGGGCGGCCAGATCCCCGAACTGATATTCTATGGACCCACCACAATGACGGCTATGAGTTCGCCCACGAATTCGCTGTGTGCAACGCCAATTGGAGGAGCAGGAGGATCAGCCGCAGCAGCAACAGCAGCAGCTGGAAATGCTACATCCAATGGCAGCAATTTAACTAGCAACAGTGTGAACGGGTCTGGGGAGGAACTGGCCTCGGAGGGCAGCACCTGATGCGCACAGCTCTACTGCGCCGAGTGGCAGGGAGCCTGCTACTATCGCCAGCAGCAGCAGCAACAGCAGCAATCGAGGAGACCAATACAGCTACAAAATCGAAACTCATGGGTTTTCAGTGCAACACAAGCAAGCAAATTGGAGTTTTAGACGGTTATAGATCGTATATACAGATATATACATATACGACGATAGTAGAGTGCTCTAGTTTTCATAATAGTCCTATATATAGTCATACATATATATACACCTCGAGACAGTGCGTTTTATAGCTTCGGAACGGTTGTGGAAGCGAGATCATGTCAAAAAAGTCACTCGATTTAAGGAACTTTTCACAGTTCCCTTCGTTATAGCCAATAGCACGTTAAGCCAGTCAAGTTTGCAACCGTTCTGCAGTTGTGAAACGCAATGTACACAGTTTGTTGGCAAAATGCATACAAAAGATATTTTCAAAATCGAAGCAAGTTAAATATATATACACCCGTATCTTTATATATACATAGGTGCAGACTTAGTAGTTGACTCGAAAACTTAATACGTTCCGTACGATTTGAGAGGGGTGGACATAGGGGGGTAAGAAAAATCGGCGCTATATAGAAACGCACAGACATCGTAAATGTAAATGCAATAAGCAGTGAATTCGGGGCAATCAGTCAAGCTAGCGTTAACCAATATTCTAAAGACAAGAGTTGAGGGGAGGAACTAATACGATATACACATAGCAACATATTTTTGCCAGAATATATACACACATCTGATCTGATAACAATATATACACCTACCTAAACCTACTATTCAAGGGATAATAAGCCATGTTAAGAATTGCATACGACGAATTTGAAAGCCAAGTTAACCAGTTTACGTAATAAGTGAATCAAAAGTAATGCCCGAGTATGCGCAAATATTATCTAATTATATTCGAACATAGCTTCTGTAGTGTCTCCAATTCGTAGTTGTTCCATTATAACACTCTTAAATACATATTCACATACGTAACATGCCTTTCCACTGACATTAAGCCCCGTACTTTGCTCCTACATATATGCATTATACTCTAGGCTGTTCAGCGCAACAATCAGTTTTACGTTTCGACATTATGGATTTCTTTTGGAAATTGTACTGATTTTTTGCTTTTGATAAGAATGTCTCCTACAATTACCGTTTTTTTATATACATATATAATAAATACATATAAATAAATCTAATGTTATCCAAAATTGATTATAAATCTATTACGAATTATAAACTTTAATCAAACAAAATATATTATTAGAACCTCCGAATTTGCTGCTTTTTTTTTAAGAAGAATCAAAGGTATTGGTAAAGAATTGAATTCAATATAGACTTTTTTCATAAATTGTGGCATTTGTGGTTTTGTAAGTTTTAGAAGTTATTTCACTAAACCCTTCGATCAGCGTATGTCGAAATAGGACAATAAAAACAAAAGAAAAATATATTGAGTAAACAAGCAAAAGTGATTTGTTTATATAAATCTAGCTGGGCCCGACGATTTATAGGATAAAAATTTTAAACTCTGGAAAGCAGACTCCCAATAATAATGTAAATGCAAGACATCACCCACATTTAACTGATGAATTACAACTTCTAAATAAGAACTCCACTGCGACAAGCAAGAATTTGCAACCAAATAACAAAACTTATATTCAGGGAGAGAATAATATGGAAGCTAGCTATATTGTGTAAAGGAACCCACCCTTTCTGAGAAGGATTTTGTATTCACGACAATCACTCACCCACAGACGGTATGTTGATGCAAAGGGCATGTGATAGCTTCAAGTAGGTGCGGCCCAGTTCATAGGAGCAAATCTGCTGAACGTCACTGATGTCGATGAGGAGATCTGGGGGTTAGTCGAGAGATTAGCGAGCTACTTCATATACATATGTAACCACAGGACTTACGGGAGGTGCCCTCTGTTCTGCAGGTCATGTAGACGCAGGCAGCGTAGATGTGAGTGCTCTTGCGCCCACGAGTCAGGTGCCTGCTTAAGGCCATCTTAAAGAAATTCAGAGCTGTATCGGCGTAGTGTTGCGAGAGTTGCAGCTGCTGGCATAGTAGTGTAATGTCCTTCTTGGCCTTCTTAATGGTCACCTCTCGGGACTCGGTACCTGAGCCCACCTGGAACTTGCCATAGCCATAGTTGGTGGCACCGCCAGAAGACTCGGCCGAGACAAACTGGCCGATTGCGGCAGCTCCATGACCAACTTCTTCGAACTGAACTTCGGAAACAATGAGTGAATCCTCAAGCACGGAACCACAGTTCATGCACACTACAAGAGGAGAGACATGGTACAGTAAACCAGTATATGGATCAATCTATAACCTACCCCGATCTCCGCGAGCATTATCTTCCTCGATCTCGTTGGATCCACAATTGCGACATTTTAAACCTGTCGACATGCTTGCTGGATTCCTTTGATGTTCCTTAGTTAAACTCCTTGAGAACCGAGGGTTCCAGTGTAATATTGGGATTGAGGCTTACGCACAACTTGTTGACTGTCAACTCACAGCATTTTCAACGCTCTGTTTTAAACATTTTGCAATTTATAGACAATTAAAATCAACACGCTCGCAGCACAGCTGACGGGATATCGTATCGACATTTTGCAACACTGTTGTTAGAACTAACAATATGTACTAGAGATGTGTAATGTGCTCGCATGAAACATGCTCGCCGGCTTGTGGACATCACTTGGAGCTTATCAAATGATTTTTCTAAATTAAAATACAATACTTGATAGTCCTTATTAGGCAATTAATATTAAAGAAAATATTGATATTTTATGCGTTTATTTGTACATATAGGTACATTCAAGGTCTGAACGTACACATCTCTAGAATGTACAGTATTGATCAGCCGGCAAATTTACAAGGTGGCGCAGTAGCCAATTAAATATTATATATCTTAAAACTGAGCTTCGTACACCAGTAAAACTTAATTAATTAAATTAAATCAGAAAGCTTCAAATTAATCGTAATATTGGCTTGTTTTGCAGTTATAGTTTCTTACAAGATCTGATATATTTGTGACGGCTCTCAACTTCCTTACCCTTAAAACCACCACATCATTCGACACCCTGCGCTAACGAAATAAACAAGTCAAGTCGGCATAGAATTTTCCAAGTAATTTAAAAGATATTTTAAAGGAAATACAGCTATATTAAAATACAAAATGGGCGATGCCGACAGACTAATGAATGATACGGAAGCCGTGAAGCCAACACCCGGCATACAAGTGATTAATGCCGAGGAGGTGCCTTCCATTGAGGAGATAATCACCATCGATCCGGACTGCTATGAGCTGGATCTGAATCATCGCCGCATCGAGAAACTGGAGAACTTCGAGCCCTTGACGCGGATCGAGCGCTTGTTCCTGCGCTGGAACCTGATCAAGAAGATCGAGAACCTTTCCACGCTGACGTCCCTCGTGGAGCTGGAGCTGTACGACAATCAGATCACAAAGATCGAGAACCTCGATGACTTGACCAACCTCGAGCAGCTGGACCTCAGTTTCAATCGCCTGACCAAGATCGAGAACGTCGACAAGCTGGTCAAGCTGGAGAAGATCTACTTTGTGGCAAACCGCATTACAGTTATCGAGAATCTGGGGATGCTGACCAATCTTACCATGCTGGAGCTTGGCGACAACAAGTTGAAGAAGATCGAAAACATCGAGATGTTGGTCAACCTCCGACAGCTCTTTCTTGGCAAGAACAAGATAGCTAAGATTGAGAACCTTGACACGCTGGTCAATCTGGAGATACTTAGCCTGCAGGCCAATCGAATTGTAAAGATCGAGAATTTGGAAAAGCTGGCTAGTCTCCGGGAGCTCTACATATCGGAAAATGGAGTTGAAACCATTGAAAACCTCTCGGAGAACAAAAAGCTAGAGACCCTCGATCTGGCCAAGAACCGATTGAAGGGCATTGCCAATCTAGAGACCCTCGAGGTTCTGGAGGAGCTCTGGCTTAATCACAACGGCGTGGATGACTGGAAGAACATCGAGGTGCTGAAAGTGAATAAGGCCCTGCAGACCATCTACCTGGAGTACAATCCGCTGGCTAAGGATATTCGTTATCGCTCCAAGCTGCGCGACATCCTGCCGCAACTCCAGAAGATCGATGCCACCCTGTGCACGGTGCCCGGGTCCCAGTAAGGTTGATACCTCGTCATTGTAACCCCTTTTGAAAGACTAATCCAAGGCGTAACGCCAAAACAATATAAACTTGGCAAAACTTCCGTTTAAAATATACACAAAAATTAACCAAAAGGATTTGATTCACTTTCATTGCGGGAAGTTTTAAATTTAATATATGGTTTGAATTTTGATATATAAAACCTAGCCAAGGGGGGATGACCTTAATTCCCTACTTATATTATTTTTCTCCATTTGTTTTCTTATTTTTATTATACAAAGTCAATGCCCACGACTGGAAATCACAGAGCTTAACTGATAAGTGGAAGCGCGCGTGCTTTGTCTTTTTCCCTAATCATTTTTGTGCAGTTCGTTGAAACAATGAATTTTCATTTAAAAACATGATGCGTCACTGGTTTCCTCCTTGATAGGCTTGTTTTACAACTTAACAGAATAATAGTCCGAGGCGCTGACCTGGTGGGGACCTCCATAAAAGTCCAGCACATATATGTTTTTAATGTCCAAGGCGCACAGGTAGAACGTGTGGGCTGTGAATGGAAAATAGAAAGTCAGAATAGTTTGACGGCAATACATAAAAAATTACTAACCGGCTAACCAATGGACGGCTGCTGGATGACGCTTCGTAAAGGCATCCAAGGCGGGCTGATAGTTGGTACCTTTGGGGTCCAGCTAACAATTAAAGTAGATATCTCATTTAGTGGTTATCACACGATTTAAAAAGCCTTTTACTCACCTTTATTACCTGGCCACTGAGCATGGCACGGGCACATGTGGGCTCCATTGGATCCTTGTCAGCAGCCTTGCACCTCAAAGTTTGTTCGTCGGTGAACATAAAAGTCACTTTGTTGTCCTTCTGCCAGTCTGGTCCCGTGAAATCCAGATCGGTCAGCAGGAAGTGCACCAGGCCCGTGGAGTTTCCATTGGCATCGCTGTCATCTATGGAAACAATGTTGACCATTGGGTAATTTTCCACGGCGTGGTTGGTGGATATGCTGCCCAAGGCGGACCACGATGCACGATGAACCAATTCCCTGGCGATCTTGGCGTGATTAAGAGCTGCTTGTCTTTTAAATTCCCGAATAATCCTCGCGTCCTCTCTGGGGGAGTAAGAGCAGCTAGGGTCTGGACCGAGAAAGGCCAACACCAATGTCAGCAATAGAGATGTGAAGAATTTCATTGTTGGGCTGAAAGTTTACAGGTACAGGTAAAAGTCATAAGGAAAGTCAATCTAGGATTCAAGCGAGCTAGGATCAGAAAAAAAACATCCTCGAGGTCTTCAAATGGAATGGATAATATAATGGATGCACACTGTTATTTCTTGATAACGAGACAGCAAAACAAAGGCCCACATTTGCACTGACCTTTTGCGCATTTATGTTCTTTGCCTCAGTACGCACGTATGTAGTTTATATATATTTTCTACCTGGAGAATCACATACCTTATCGCTGTGCTTCTACTTTGGGAATTGTTTGTAAACTGACTGGCAAAAATATAAGTCTTTTGTTATCACCTCTGTCTGGTACAAAGAGCTGGAAACAGCTGTTTGAGCTGCTACCTCGGGATTGAGTCAGTTGGTTAGCGTATAAGCCGTCATATATGTTTACTTTTGGATAACTAACACAAGGGCCAGAATTAATTAATGCCAATTTAATGAACATCAGACTGGGACTGACTAATTTATTCATACATATATCTCTAAAAATAAAAAAAATCTATATTTGGAGCGGTCCGCACCTTTATAATCCGGATTTCAATGAGATGAAACAATAATTTTTTGCAAACAAAGAACAGGGTCATACTTTAGTGTTTTCCTCCTGGATAAGCCCATTAAGAGATTAAATAATTTAAAAAATAAAACTTAAAATCGGTATCAATATAAGAAAAAAGGCTAAAGTCGAGGGTACAAACCGATCGGTGATCAAAATACCACTCATAAAGCATTGCCAGCTTAAAATTAGAATTAGAAACCAGACTTAAAAAGACAGTATTTTTTTAAACATATTTTAACATTTGTATTCTTTTATTTCGCAAATATTTATGGGTATGCTTAAATATGATTTTCATTTTAAGAATATCATTATATTTTGACTTGATCGCGTTTATCATATAACTTGTACATTTCACTTTCATTTAACTTGACTTCGTTTAACATTTATTGTTTGTATTTGAGAATTTGGCTCGATATTGCTCCAAGTTCTGGTTCTGCCTTCATTTCCTGGTTGTGTTTTATTTATTTTTTGTTGGGAGTGTTGTGTTCATTACCCTAGCGTGCGAATATGTTCAGTTTAACATTTATTTGTATTTTTGTTACATTTACGTTTTCGTTTTTGTACCGTTGGAAATATACGATTTGTTTATTTCGTTTTATTAGACTTTTTTTGTTGTAATTAAATTACTTTTGCCAGTTTAGTTTACCCTGCCGCTTACAGTTTCTTTGAAAAATATATGTACATACTATGCATATTCCATGGAGTCTGAAATAAATACGTACGTTGTATAGTATCTCGGGTGTTTGGTTGGCTCTTTTCTTTTTTTTTCTCAAAAAATAGATGTGTAAAAGTTGTGTAAATATGTTTGTTTGGATGCACAACAGTTAAAGTTAGCTTCGTTGATTTATTGATTTAAGATTTGTTCAAAGTTTAAAGCCCATTTTGCGTTGCATTGCAGCGGAAATTGTATCCTTCTTTTCTGTTTTGTGTTTCAAGACATGAAGTTTGCGATAAAAACTAAGTATTGTATTTTGAGCTGATTATATGACAGATCGGCCTTAAAGTACTAAAAAAGTGTCTTCAACTGAATGCATTTACGTATACAACATTTTTAACATAATTAAAACCTTTTATTTTAAATTTTTTTAAGAAACTTCCTTTGTCAAAACACTTTTTCAATCTCGTTCAATCTTCCCCAGAAGAACAACAACTATGAGTCCATGTTATCTCTAAATATCTTTTCCGCTTATTAGTTATTTGCCATTATACGATATTAATTTACTCTTAACTTGGTTTACTCTCCATGCAAATATACATATATCGTTGATTATGGTTATGGTAACTAAATGCTTTTAAATCATCTAAAATATTCATTCAAATTAATTACAGACACACGACGACGCACATGAAGTATACGGCATTATCTTTCTCTAGTGCAATTGGCTGCAGTTGATTTATTTTGTGGTTAATTTATTCTTATACTAACATATAAAATGCCGATCCATTTGGGGCGCCACAAAAAACATACATTTGCATACTTCTTTTGTTTTAACAAATTACAGTTTAATACTTTTTGCTTAGTTTTTCTTTGCGCTTGCTTATACAAAATACGTCTACGGTTTATGTGTATACATATTAATAATTTCTTAACCACTCTTTTGTTTTTTGTTTTCAAACAATTCCTTGGCGCTTGCGTATTTTTGTGTAGTTTTGAACATTGGATTTAGCTTTCTCTATGACCAAACATCGAACAGAAGGTTTAAAGCTTTTAATTCACTTTTGCTTCGATTCGCGTCGTACTTTTGTATTTCTTTTTTCTTTGACTAGCTTTTGGAAGCATGATTTAAATTAGAATCTAAACTGTGGACTCTGAACTGGACAGGACTTGAACACATAAAGAAAAAGCAAATCGGGGCAGTTTATAATACGCGGGACATTGGTATAACGTGTTAAAGCTATCAATTCGTCAGCCAACGCACTCCAGTCGCTGTTAAGGGGGTGAAACCACACAAAATAAGGTTTATAAATAAAGTTTGAGAAAAATAAACTAAACAAAGCGAACCCTTTACAAAGTAAATACAATGTGAAAACACTCGTCTATTCTGCAGGTTTTAAGATTTTTGGGTGTCTGGACTTTAACTTTTTCAAAGAAACTATTTAAAATTATTTTTCCAGTTGTTTTTCATGTCAATTTAACGATTAACATTCATACATCAATCTTGAGTTTAGTCCTTAGTTTATAATTAAAATTTAACTTAAAATGATTAAATCGGATTCAAAAAATATAATTTTTAATTATGAAATTAATTTAAATCATAAATATATTACTTAAATATATTTTAAGAAAACTGTTTTGATAAAATGGTTCCACTAGTAGAACCTTACCAATGCAGTTTCCCCCCTAGAGGATTGGGTTGAAGGATGTGTGGGGTCTCTCGCCCGTTAGCTGAGATCGCACCGTTAGCGTCGGTCACCACTCCTGGAGGATCCCCCGCCAGATGCTTCTCCTGCTGCAGCTCCGCCACCACCTGCAGCACCTCCACCGGGCGCCTGGCTCACCGCTTGCAGCTCGTACTGATAGTAGCAGTCGCTGCCCACGTAGACGGTGCGCCAGACGCCGTCCACATCTCACATTTGGCGGTATGGCGAGTGCATCTTAAGCCACTGCAGTACCAGGGAAGGTCCGCCCGCCTGGATCTCCGGCGGAATCGTGCTCAGTGGACACTTGTCAATGTTTAGATACTTGAGGTTCTGGCACAGGGCCAGCTCAAACGGCAGCTTCTCCAAGCCGGGATTCTGGTTAATGTACAGATTCTCCAGGCTCTCTAGCGACCCAATCTCCTCGGGCAGGAACTGCAGGTTGTTTTCGCTAACAGACAGGTGAGTCAGGTTGCCCAAGTGGCCGATGCTGCGTGGTAGCATCGTGATCTGATTGGTCTGCAGGATCAGTCGCTGCAACTCGTGCAATAGACCGATCTCGTGGGGCAGCACCTCGATGCGGTTCTCCTCAAGGTCCAGGATCCTTAGCCTTCTCAGATTCCCAATCGTATTCGGTATCTTCTTGAGCATATTGTTGGACAGGATGAGTATCTCGAGGTTCTGCAGGTTCATGATGTCATCGGGTAGCTTTTGGAGAGCATTGGTGGCCAGGTTCAGCTCCACCATGTTCACCCAGGTGCCGATATCCAGGGGCAGAGCAGTCAGCATATTCTCCTTCATGTTCAGTTTGGTGAGGCCCTTGGCCCGCGAGAAAATTCCGTAGGGGATCTTATCGATCCGATTGTGCTCCAGGTTGATGCTATAAACGTTGGTGAACTGCGCCGGTCCGCCAGTCGGGTAGCTAGTGAACTGATTTCGCGACAGGGTTATGGTGGTCAGTCCGCTCAAGCTGGCCAGCATTCCGTCCGGGAGTTGAGTGATGCCATTGCCCTCCACATTGAACTCGTCCATGCTCTTGCAGTTCTTCAGAGTGGCCGGCACACTGCTCAGCCGATTGTACCTCATGCCCAGGCGCACCAGGGATTTCAGGTTCCCGATGCTATCGGGTATGTCCAGCAGCTCGTTGTGCTGCAGGTCCAAGGACCGAAGGTTGACACAGTTCCCAATGTCCTCCGGCAAGTGCTCTAGGTGATTGTGCGATACGTCCAGCGTGGTGAGGTTCACAAGTGCCCCCATGGCACTGCCCAGCTCCCGGATCTTGTTCTCCCGCAGACTTAGCATGGTCAGATTGACCAGCTGGCCCAGGTCATCCGCCACTGTGGTGATCCGGTTGAAGCGCAGATAGAGAGTGGTCAGACTGCGCAGTCGATAGATAACCGAGGGAATTTCTGCCAGTTTGTTGTGCCGCAGATCCAGCACCTTCAACTGGCTGCAGTTCTGCAGCGACTCCGGAAGCGAGGTCAGCGAGTTCTCGTTCAGCGCCAGGTTACGTAGGCTCACCAGGCACCCGATCTCCGGCGGCAGCTGACCGATCTTGTTGCTGTACAGGTACAGCTCCGTCAGGTGGATGCACTCCTTCACCGTGCTGGGGATCACGGTGATCGAGGAGTTGCTCAGGTCCAAACGCTTAATGCCTGCGAGGAAATATTTGAAAGGCAAGTTAGACAGTAAGTTCGTTTTAAGTTAAAGTACTTGCCTTCATCCCGACATCTCTGAAGCGCCTTGATGACGTCCTGGTCTGCCTGGATGGGCTTGCTCTTCTTGGTGGTGGGCTTGGGCTTGTTAGACTCCGGGTGCTTGACGGTCACCATCTTAGGACGCGTCTCGGGCGGCATGGTTGCGTTGTTTTCGTTGTTTAGCTGGCTGTGTTTGTTGCTGCCAGTCGGCTGTTGGCTGCCACCTGTGGCTGCACTCGTAAATCCTGTGCTGTTTGCGTTAGTCAACTCTTCTGCACCGGAGCTTCCACTGACTCCGCCGAAGCAGTGTGTGGCCTCCGAGGGACCTGTGTCGCCGCCGCCGCTGGCAATGCCACCTCTGCCTCCACCTCCACCTTCTCCTTCGCCACCGATACCTCCTCCGCTTCCGGCACCTCCTCCTGGGACTCCCCCGCTCCTCTCCGCCTGGCCCGTGGACGATAACGATGTGGTCGATGCCGTTGCGCCCGAGGAACACAAGTTCATAATTTTGCCCAGCTTTGCGGTCGGCGGCGACAATGCGTTGCCCAGAAGTGTGCCCAAGCAACAGCAACAGCAGCCGTAGCCGGAGGAACTCGTTGCTCTACCCTACGCACAGAAAAAAATAAGTTGTTAGAAATTTTGCTTAAAATCATATTATTCTTGGATATTTGTAAAAACTTTTATATTGTACTTTTTGGAAGAATTTAAGTTATAGTTAGTTGGTTAATTTGTAAGCAGCTTTGGCCATCGAATGTCCAGCACAGCAAAAACAAAAATATCCTGTACCTGCCCACAACTATGATTAATGAGAAAATTACACTAATCCTTGCATTGGAATTTGTTCTGTGTGCCGTCAGGGAAAAAGGAAAGCCCGGGATGAATACTCGCCTCATTTATGGCTGCACTTTATCAATTGTGCGTCAGCCGGGAGGCAATCATATATCGTGCGTCATCGTCATGGTTGTCCCACCCAATCCTTCTCCTCATTCCGACCATCCCCACTTCACCTCCACATACAGACCGGCTTTATTACTTTTGCTTTTGTTTGTCAGTCACCGTCGCTCCTTATTAACCAGTTGACCATAAAGTTTTCAGAACCCCTACACGCAAATCAATAATTAAGAATTCCAACAGTGACGTCAAAATAAGCAAACAAATAAGTAATAGATGGGGTTTTTTCGACAATAAGGGTAGCAGTTATAGTTCTTGAGCCATTTAAAAAGGCAAGTGAGGGAAGATACGATTAGATTATACATTATAACAAACATAATAAACTTCCAAAAACTTATTTATGACAAACAAAAAAGGGAATTGTGATTTGACAAAATGGAAGACATTTATAATTATAAAATTTATTTTTTTTCAGGTACCCAGGAGTCTTAAATTGTATTTCTTCAGCGTTGATTAACAGTTTTATTTTAAAACGAATGAAGTTTAATGAAATCAAATTAAATATTAATGTATGTAAAGTGAATGTTTCGCCCCTGCCAGGGTAATAGTTTAAAAGCTGTCAATGCTGCGGGGCACGTGAGGGAATAGCCAACCCGCCGCCAACTGTACCACCCACCCACCCACAACACACACACGGAGGAATGTTCCTCCTGGTATTTTAACGGCAAATGTCAAGGTCAGTAAGAGCGGGTGTCAGACGATTCCTGGAAAAGGAAGCCCGAGCAGCCAATGTCAAAGCCAAAGGTTGAAAGTACACCGCAATTTACCGTTACATGACTAACCCCTTTGAAATACCGGACGCCGCGTAACCCGAACTTTATTGTTATTCAAAGCCAACAAAAATTTGTGAGACACGCTTCTCAAATTTCACGAATTTTAGCATATGCGAACAATATGCACATTGAGGCCAATTAAACGGTCGCTCAAGTGGAAGGTGCACGGAAAATGTATGTAAAAAATATTTACATATATGCACTTTAATTTAGTATTATAAGAATTTTAATTTTGATTTTTACAAAATATACAATTAATTTATATTTTAATTTTGGGCACACTATAAAGGAAGTCCGGATAATTTTTTAAAGTAAATTAAAACTTCTCAAAAACATTAACGCAAAATTTAACCTACAGTTTTAAAAATAAGCCTATTATCTTTATCTTTAACTAACTTTAAAACAAATTTTAAAAAGCATGCATATGTATATTTTTCCCGTGTAGGGGATCACATGCGACCGAAGGCTAATGCATGAGGAATTGTACGCAGCTTACGATAAAGACCCCGGAATGATAGATAGAGAGGCGGTCGCCCGGGGAACTGACAGTTTCTGATTCATGGTAAATTTCCATTTCTTTGATTGCCACTGCATCGCGGACTCTGTTGTTGTTGTGAGATTCTCGCCTCGTTTTGTTTGCGGGGAACCAAATACAAATCGCCACACAAACACACATATTAAAGAATTCGCAGAAACAGAAGAACACACACATCTCTGAGATTAACGCAGAGATAACCGCACAGGATGTTGCATTGTCCTTGCGTACTTACTTATTTCACTTGGCACGCCATTAATAAAAACTAATTTAATATTGTTTGTCTTGGTTTCTTCCTTTCCGATCAGACCATTGTTATTATTTAATATTTCAATTCAATTGTTTTTGATAATATATCAAAAGTATCAAATTATCGATAGCTTTTTCTAAAGATGATTTTTTGTTTTCCTAAATATCGAAACTGCGATATTTTTATTTGATATTTTGCGATATTTATTGTCAATTATTCTAGCCTAATACATGTTCGATGCTCAGTGAAACAAATGTAAACAATAAGTTGTTTCATTTTTTAAATATATATATTTTTTTGTGAAAATCAAAAAAATTCACATTAATAAAAATAATAAATCTTTCATAACAGTTGTCTTATTTTGTTTTAGGTTGATAATGTGAACAAAATCTTCAAAAAATATAATAATAATACTTTCAAACCAGCCTTTGTTTTTCATTGTGTGTTTATTATAATTTTTGTTTTGTTTCGATATAAAAAAAAAACATCGAAAGTCTTCGGAAAACATCGCTAAAAACAACATCTATGCTCTATGCATCGATGTTTTCAGCATCACTAAAGCGCGCCACAATACAAAATCTTTAATAAGTGGAAGGATAATTAAACTCATTTAATAATAAATTGTTCGCATCCCTCACACATTGAGCATTTTTTGTAAGCATGTACGGGATATGAGATGGAAGCAGGTGCTCGGCAATGTTTCCTGCTCGCCACCCAACTATTTTCTGACTGGTTTTCTGGTTCCACGTAATTTCGGTAGTCTTTTGCGTGATACTGAATATATACTGAACGTGGCTCGATGCTCCTCACCTAACAATGGTTAGTTTGAAGGATTCCATTTGCCCGCCTGATTGGACAAATGTGGAATCCGGCTGATGCTCACATCCGCCCTCCCAGTGGCGGTTCCCGATGAAATATAATTGGTTATCATGCCACGCGGGGTATTCGCTATGGCTCTGTTGGCGGTGACTTGCTCAGTAAATTTACTTAATTAAATTTAATTAGTTTAAAACTTAACATGCACATATACTATTATTTCAAATTCTTACTCCACCAGCTATTTCATCCTAACTTTTCTATGGCTTCATGTTCTTAGTTCAGACAGTATCTGGCAGCGGGCTCCACGGCTATTATAGTAACTTCTCAATTTAATATTACTTCTTTACCACTAACTAAGCTGCATCCAGAGAATTTTGTAGACAAAAATATTTACAATATATATTTGTGATATTTATATACAAGGTTTTATTAATCTTCTCCTTTTGGGATAATTTAATAAATTATTATAACTTTTGTAATTTACAAAATAATCCTCTATATAAATGAGTAATTTGATAAATAATCTTCACTCTGGTATATCAACATAGTGCCACAAATCCCACTGAGCTTTGAGGAAAGCTTTTTGCCCGAAGCTTAGGTATGTTTTTGTCGTAATGTATACAATATAAGGAAAATAGCAATAATTTCTTAGGAAATATGAAAAATCGTTTGATCAAAATGTTTAGCCTTTCAAATATGTATTAATATTAAAAAAGTAAAATGCTTTTATCAATAAATAAAATATTAACTATTATACCACACTTAATACACACGCGAGTAAACAACAAACAACGCCAAATGTATGCAACAAAATGTGGCAAATACACACACCAACACACACACTCGGCGAGCGTACACACAAACGATTGTTATACATAATTTATGATACGCAGTTTGCTGACATGCAATGCAGACATTTATTGGTTTCTCCTCGCTTTAGGCACAATTAAGCAACAATTTTTGGCAGCAACAAATAACCAACCTGTTATTGAATCACTGGGCGAGAAAACTTGCAGTCTTCAGCTCTCGTAAGCCCCGAGTATGCCGAGAATTATTTTCCTTGTGTTGCTCCTGCTGCCTGCCCAAACAATTTTTCACTTGCGCTAATCCGCGGCGCTTTCCTTTGAATACTTTTTCTTGGCACTTTTCACCAGCTCGTTTTTGGGCTTCACTTCCCGCTTTTTAACAGATTTAACAAAATTTGATTCTTAGATTTTATTTATGTGTTTTAAAATGTAAATTGAGTTGTACAAAAGGGAAAGCTTTGCTGGGGAAAAAACGGAGAAGAAATTGGCGATTTTTGTTCGCGGAGGTGACGTGACGCGTGCCTAGAGATTGATTCTGAGAGTCCAGAGAGTATATATTGTGGTACATCCTGGCCAGTTCGCCTTCGCACGCGGCTGTTCGCGCCACACGTTGCGTATACGACGCGTGCGCACTGAGCCACTGGCGTCCTCTGGCGACGGCCACCTTCACCGTCCAGCCTCCGCCACCGGCCGCTAGATGGTCAGCCTACCGAGGTCGTCGTTGGTGATAAACTCGCAGGCTCTCTCCGCTATAATGCGGTAATCTAAAATTTAAAGTAATAGAAACATTCTCTTACGGAATTTTCAATAATTTTCTCAACAAATTAAAACTCACCCTTTTGGTACTTGCAGTTGTACATTCGCATCACACAGGTACTGGCAAAAGTGCGCAGGCATCCGTCTAGAACATCCAAGGCACACACCACCCGGTAGCCCATCGGACACACATCATGGCACTTTTTGGAACCTGGAAGACACGAGAGACCACATATTTTACACAAAATATTTTTATAAATTTTTAAATTTCCAAACTTACCTGTACCTGTCAAGGAAAACAATAAATGACCCTCGACTCCGAAAACAACACCGATTCCTAGAAACACACAAATGAGGAAAATGTTCTCGCCCAATGTGTAGGCTATTCGCATTTTTACTGGGCAACCGTTCGCGTTCTTTGTAAATTTCGTATTAAAATTTTATTTCAGAAAAGTTATTGCGTTCTGACAAAAAACAGTATTATTTTGTATTGTCAATTGTGTCAATATTTGTACAATGTTTATTAAAAATATTCAGCTGCTTCTCCTGCAGTCCTCTGAATCGCGTGGGCACCGACCTGTCAAATGTTTCTTCCACTCTGCGGAAAAAATTGCACGTGGATAATGGAATTTAATTTAATGGAATTTAAGTTAATGGAAATTTTATGGCTTACCTTCCCGTGTCTGGCAGGCGTGGAGGTCCATCTCGCAGGGATTTTTGTAGGTGCAGTAGATCATCCTGCCATTTCGCAGTGTTCTTCCGCATAGATAATTGACATCGGCTCTGCACGTAGTGCAGTTCTGTGCCTCTATAGATCCTAGATAGACAATCAGAATAGCCAGGAGAAGCAACTTCATTTTTGGAAGAGGGCCGTGGAACAACTGTCTCCAGCTGCTGCCTTAATTATGTTTTATATATGATCAGATTTAGGCCAGCCAGCGAACTCATTTCGAAAGCCATATTGTCGATCAGAGACAAAGGATAGCTTTCTAAAAATGATCTATAAACATTTCCATGTGTTAATACGTCATGGGGTCTACATTAATAGGGCTTAATTAAGAGTATTACATTTTAATTTCATAATAGGAATATAAATTACAACACAACATGCCTTGAGATATTTATTTGGGGTTTTTAAATTAAAGTGTACTTTTAGGCTTTACTACATGGTAAATGAGGTATGTTTATTAAATTTCCTTTAAGAATTTTTTGTAACATAATTTTTTATTTATACAAGTGAATAAGATTTATTCTGCAAGTGCAAAGAAAGGGATAAACCTACTCAAATAAAAAATATGCTTTTAACCTTTTATATATATGTATAGGTATATTTTTAATATCAAATAATACGTGAAAAGTATTAATAATAAGTATAGGAGTATATATATTTTAATATAACAAACATTTGTAAGGCATCTAAATATGTGGAATACGCCACACATAAAGTAGAATCTTTAAATGTTTTTAAGCTCCATCGAAATGTTTCTTGTTTGTTAGTAGAGTATTTGTTTAGGAACATGGGCCGTTTGTTGGATAACCTATGTAAGCTACAAATATACAAGATTTAATAAATATATTTAGTCCGTAAGTTAATTTTGATGCACCTAAAAATAGAATTTTTTCATAATTCTTAAATACTCTTACCATCTGCGTTTTGACAGGCGTATTGGTCCGCTTGGCAGCGGCTTGGAAATGTGATTTGGCGATCAGTTCTGACTCCAAGCAAGTCCAAATAGGAGAATGAGGCACAAACTGGTGAACCACAAGAAGGACAACAAGCTGGACAGAATTTCATGCACTTCCTCTGCGATGTTTCAGTCAGAACTACACAAACAGAGAATATAACCATTATTTCAGCTTGGGAACGTTTAAATAATAATTTGCACACATTTACCCTTTAAGCACTGATTTTCTCTCTGGCAGTTGTGGGATCCAAGGTGGCACGAGTTCTGAAAAACGCGGCAGATTTTCTCCGTTATGGTCCAGGTAAGGTTTTTGGAATAGGGATCGCAGCGAAATTGAAGCGTACAGGCACCTGAACAATCTCTAGTCGAGGAATCACCAAGTTGGAGAAACCCACAAAGCAGAGCCAAGAGAAATGACATCCTTAAAGCTTCCATTTTATTTATGTTGTAATTATCAGTAAAGGCACAGAATATATAGCCATGCATACGGATATCCGGCAGAGCAACCAGACTTCTGTGTAAACAGCTGAACTAAAATATATTTACAGTTTTAATTGTACCTAATAATTTAGATTGATAACCGTGCTATTCAGAAGTTTGCATCGCAGTGAAGGAGTCATTTCCTTTAAAGTGGTAATATTTTTGATTTACATCAACAGCCCATGTCTGTCTGTCCGTCTGTCCGTTTCTAGAAAATCTAGTCTTTCAGTTTCAAAGTTATTAGAATTGAATATTTCCAGATCTTTGTACTACGAAAATTTAAATCTGTAAATGTAAAACATTTAACTCTAAATCTTTAAATATTTATAATATGTAATATCTATGAGTTTTTGACATAACAAAATAAAAAGTAAAATGCAATGAAAACAATGCGTTTATTTAATTTGCTAAAAAAATTTATGGTAAAGGTGTTAGTTCTCAGCAGGGCAGGCTCCAATTTGTGGCTCATTGACATAAGCTGGAAAGTAAAATATAATTTAAATTGATAACAATCTATTTAAATGTATCCATTCTCACCCTCGGCGTTCCGGCAGGCATAAAGATCCAGAAGGCAGCGGCTTCGGAAGGTCCGACTACGGCCTCCATTTACTCCGTTGCTGTCGGTGAAGGGAAACCAGCCACATACCGGCGGAGCTCCGCGAGAACACATCCTGGGACAGAATTCCATGCACTTCTCCTTGGTAGTGGCCACCATAGCTAAAGGGTTTCGTTTTCAATATTATATTTATAAATATATAGGAAAATAACTTACGTGGCAGGCATTGATTGGCCCTCATACAGTTCTCGTTGCCAAAGATACAGCCGTTCTGGAAAACGCGACACACGCGGTCCACTACTGCCCAAACGAGGTCCTTATAGTAGGGTGTACATCTGGCACGAAGCATACAATTATTCGAACAATCCGTATTCTGGGCGGTACTTAGGTACAGAAACCCACTAAATAAAACGGCGAGCATCGACCACTTGGCGTACATCTTGGGATAGATGAGAACAGGTGACTGAGTCGCTTGCCTCCGGATTACGATATTTTTATGAAGCGAAATACATCTCAAGCCAAGTGTTTTGAACTCGATCTTCAGCAGTTAAATCAATGTATGAACAGCTGCGAATATTATTTATTTATATCGGCTGTTTAATAAAACAAAAACTAATATAAAGACGTTCGTAGTGAATACAATTCATGATAATCTCTTGAGCGATTGTGTTACTTAACTTTCGACAACGGCCTCGTGCAGTCAATATGCGATTTCCTCCACACTTTTTAATTCCGTTAAATATAAAGCTTTGAGATTCCTTGATTATAATCGAATAACTGAGGCAGACAAGCAGGACAGCCCAATATTGCATTGCTTTAAGAATGCAGCTTTAAACTGGAGTGCAGAATTTTCTATTTAGTTTATATCTTGTACTTGAAAAATTCAAATTTAACGCCGACTTAAGTTAGACTAAGAGAAAGAAGATGGCTTGACATCAATTGGTCACACGAAATATTCAAACTTGCAAGACGGGCAGACACTCATCTTCGTTGATTGCATTAATCGCCTCGGATTTTTGAAAGTCATTGCCTCTGCAGATTTCCGGCTTTGGCTTTCAATTCGAAAGTACGAGTAATATCTACGCACGCGCAATTTTTGTTGTTGTTTCACATTTTGATTGACTTTGTCTCTGGAAGGTGTATCGATTCGGAGCAAAGAAAACAAGCAGCTGGCAGATATGTGAACTCCTTGAGTAATAAATCTCTGGCTCTGTCAGTTTGGCGACACCGCGTGCGTTAGTGCCAGTGTGCGTATCTCGTTGGCCAACTTCAACGCCCACCCGCCGCTCGGTCTGCTTCGTTTCGGCCAGCTCTGGTCTGGCCAAAAGAAAAAAAGACATGACAGTCGACAGGTCGCAGCCAAGTGAATGGGAGCTGTGAGTGTTGTTGGCCTAAAGCGCCTGGCACTCCACTGAGAAAGATGAAAGCATAGAGAAATAGTTATTTTAAGTTTAATTTTTTGATCAGTTTCTGAATTTGGTTGTGCATTAATTTTTAGGAAACCTATTTAACAATTTTCCATAAATTGTTGTAAAATATTCGTTATTCTTTCCAGTGTTTAAAGTGTTTAAACTCTCAGTGCGCCCGCTTAACAGTAGCCGGCATTTCTTAAAATCGATTTTAAAAGGACGAATAGTTTTTCCGCTTATCAAACGAAAAAATGAATTTCTTTGACAAATTCTTACAGGGATTCTCCGCTTTAAACAGGGCTTGTAAGACTCCCTCTTCGTTTTTAATGCCATTTCTGAAGGCCTTTTTTCCGATCAGCATTATGTGACTTTTTTCATCAATTTTTTGAGATCGCATGCGTTATTCCCTATTAGAATATAGTAACTGGCCCTTTTGTACATGCATTTTTTCCAAACCGGAGTTCAGGGGTTAAACTATTTTCGGGGATAGCCTCACTTATGACTTCAGAAACGGTTTGACCGAGTGTCAGACTCATGACCGTCGAGAGCATCCACACCCACGTCCATGGAGCAGGCCTGACCGACTTTCCATTGGCGCCCCTCCGATCTCTTCAGGGAGTTCGAGTGGTTGCCGAAACGAATCGATTTGTGGCAGAAAATGATCGCTGTAAATTGAAATTCAAACATATAATTGTTAACCCGGGCAGCACGTTTTCCGTTCGGACTCCGCAGCCACTTAAGGTGATCCCAGAGTAAGTGAAGGTTACAGCGGTTAACCAGTTTGAACGGTGGGTGTGGAATATTTTGGATTGTCTCGCCGCTCCATAGGCGCATGATCGATGGCTCCCGATAAGGGCAGTGTGTAATTCGAGTCTGAATGCAATTTATTTTCGTACTATTAAAATTTAATGAGAATTTCACAGCTGTATTTACTTAAAACCTGTAAATTGGAGCCATCCCCCGCTTGATTGGCCTATAAAAGCCCATCTGGATGTCAGAAATCACAGAAATCATTCAGAATTAAGCAGAAAATGAAGTCGCTTATTGTCACTTTGAGCTTGTTTCTCCTTTCAAGTCAAATCGATGCACAAACAAGGGAACCCTGCCCCGACATCTGTCCTGCAGTTTACATGCCCGTCTGCGGACAGACAAATATAGATGGAGAATCTGTAAGGTGCAACTTCAGCAATTTCAGCTCGTGCCAGCATAGAATAAGTAAGAAAATAATATTTAACATATTAGTTATATTAAATAAATATCTATCCCTGCAGACTGGGACGAGGTTCCCTTAGAAAAATGTGGCCAACCTTCAACCATCTGCAGTCGGTTCCGCTGAGCTAAAAATATATTTTTTTGGGCAAATAAACAAGGCTTTTTTATCGGTACATTTGTGACGTAAACAATGCTAACAAATATTGACGGCTTTCTGTGACTGTAAATATATGGTTTTGCGCAAAGTTTGGTTTGAATTTAATAAACATTTACTCAAACCTAAAATTTATTTATAACAAAATTGTATTATAATATGAATATGATTTCCAATCGAGTCTTGTAAATTTTGAGCCTCGTAATTATCAATCTGAGAATGCTTATGTATCATGCTTATTTCAGGTTTAGTTCCAGAATTACATAAAATAAAACAATTTAGACAAAATATATAGACAGTATTAAGATATGACCTCCTAGATTTATGCATGAATAATATATATTTGGTATTGGTCTTTGCTTCACCTAGATCGTATTTGGCACTATTTTTCGACGGTGATCTATTTTAAAGTGCTAAACCTGCATTAGCTTAGTTGCTATTTACTTATCTTATTACGTTTCTTATGGAAATTTAAACTTTCCCACAGCTGTTTTCGCCGGTGACCTTGGCTAACAAATTTTAGACACTTTTGGCGTCTATAAAACAAATTCACTCAGAATTGCGAGGGTTAGTGTCTACTAAACGTCTCTCTAATTAGGCTAAAATGCGCTGCAGGGTCCTAGTCTTCTGTGCCTTAATTTGTCTCTTTGTCCTTTTGGTCGAGGGCAGGCAGAGAAAAGTTAACAGATCGGGCGCCAGATCGGAGACTAAGTCGGGATCAAGATCCGTGGCCGTTCAAAATAGGCAACGCAATTTGCGGAGGACTAGTAATAACAATAATGCCCGCCGGGGCAATAGACTCTCTGCCAAATCGAATAACCAAAAGAGAAGACGACTGAATGCGGAGAAGAAAAACAAGAGGAAACGTAGCTTGGCCAAGAAATCCAATCGAAAGAACAAGTCCACATCGAGTGCCAGCAGTGGCACGAGCTATGCCTCAATACCCCTGGACTTTAAGCAGAACTTCGTGCGGACCACCGACAATCTGCGGGCGGACAAGGCCTTTGTGGCCCACCGCTATGGCGGCAGCTTCGCCAAGACCTCTGGAAGCGCTCAGCTGACCAACACGGGCAACATGGAGTACACATGCAAGATGACAGCCGGGACACCCAAGCAGACGTTCACGGTATTGCCCGACACGGGAAGCTCGAATATTTGGCTGCCGGGTCCACATTGCACCAGCAAGGCGTGCAGGAACCACGATCGATATCGGCCAGGAAAGTCCAGCACATACATAAAGGTGGGAAAGAAGTTCGCCATACAATACGGCTCTGGTTCTGTGCAAGGTGTGCTGGCCAAGGATAGGGTGGGAGTAGCTGGACTGTCGGTAACCAATCAGACCTTCGCAATGACCACCAAGGAGCCGGGCTCCTCGTTCGTGACAGCACTTTTCGATGGCATCCTGGGCCTCGGCTACCAGTCCATATCCGTGGACAATGTCAGGACTCTCGTGCAGAATATGTGCTCGCAGGGTGTGATCTCCACGTGCAAATTCGCCATGTGCATGAAGGGCGGCGGCAGCTCCAGTCGCGGAGGAGTCATCATATTTGGTAGCACCGATACCAGTGCCTACACCGGATCTAATACCTATACCTACACACCGGTAACGAAGAAGGGCTACTGGCAGCTCGCTTTGGAGGGCTTCTACGTGGGCAACACCAAGGTCAGTGGCACCTCGCAGGCGATCGTGGACTCCGGCACCTCGCTGATCGCCGCTCCGTGTGCCATCTACCGAAAGATTAACAAGATCATCGGCTGCACGGAGACATCCAGCGGAGAGTGCTGGATGAAGTGCTCCAAGGATGTGCCTGATTTCACTTTTGTCATCAACGGCAAGAAGTTCGTTCTCGCGGGCAAGAAGATGCTGATGCGAGTGAAGACTAACAAGGGCAACACTGTCTGCATATCAGTGGTGACCTGTATGGACACCAGTTTCTGGATCCTGGGCGATCCCTACATGAGGAACTACTGCACGGTGTTCGACCTGGCCAACAATAGGATTGGGTTCGCCAGCTCCACCTAAATTTTCGAATGTTTAAGTACACTGATCTCAAATAAAGGATCCGCAATTTATTAAAATCACTATTCAAACGAGCATTAACTATCTGGCTAATATATATTTAATAGGTTTAGAAAAAAATTAAAAATTAATTATGATTTACAGATTTAACATTCACAGCCAGTTTCTTGAGCTATAAGCTCACTAGTTTTTGAGCGAGCCACTTGACTAATTACCATAAACAGATGTGCGGTTACATGAGCACCATTTCAGATGCAATTTCAAAGTCGGAGCGGGTTCAGTTCTCAAACTTGGCTCGTTGACTATGCTTCGAACAGTGTTTTTGTTACTCGCTGTTCTAGAGCCAACCCTGGCCTGTGGAAACCTTTTGAGAGTGCCACTCTCTTTCAGAATAAAACCAAATAAAAGTGACCTGTTCCTGGCAAGAAATTCAACAAACAACAACGAAAGACTTCGAGTGGCGCTGAAAACCCGCCAAAATGTGGAATATTACGGCAATATTTCAATAGGAACGCCTGAGCAACATTTTACTGTGATCTTCGACACGGGTTCCTCGAACACCTGGCTGCCCTCCATTAATTGCCCCAAAAGCAACACCGTCTGCCAGCGGCACAGGAGGTACAATTCCTCCAGCTCTAGTAGCCATGTCCCGGATGGTCGCAATTTCACATTGTCGTACGGATCCGGCAGTGTCGTTGGCTACTTATCGAGGGACACCCTCCACTTCGCGGGAGTTGATGTACCCGATATGGTCTTTGGAGAAGTCATTTTCCAGAACCTAATGGCCTTTAATCTCGTTATTTTCGATGGACTAGTTGGCTTGAGTCTGGGGGTTTTGGCCTGGAGAAATACCACGCCGTTCCTTGAGCAGCTCTGTTCCCAGCGATTGGTAGCGGAGTGTGTTTTCTCCGTTTACCTAAGCCGAAGTCCGGGAGAGTCTCCCAGTGGGGAAATACTATTTGGTGGCTTCGACAAATCCCTGTTTGAAGGACAACTCCACTATGTGCCAATTATGCAGTCGAATTCTTGGACGCTAGAGATCCACCAGACCGTTGTGGGAACTACAAGAATTGGAGGCAACGAGGGTGCCATTCTGGACACGGGAACATCTCTGGTGTTGATGCCGCAGAGTACCTACAACAAACTTCTGAAAACCCTGCCTGTCAAGCTTATGGGTGGTAACTATGTCATCAACTGCAAGCAAAAATCTCTGCCGGAAATCAATTTGCACATCGGCGGCAAGGTATTTCCCCTCACATCCGACGATTATCTGGTAGAGTTGGTTGAAGACCAGAAAGAGATATGTGTTTTGGCCATAGCTCCCGTTAAAATGGACTTTTGGGTGCTGGGCGATGTTTTCCTGTGGCGATACTACACGGTTTATGATGCCACCGCCAAGAGAATCGGATTGGCCAAGGCGGTGCGAAGTGCTGAATAAACATATATGTTACAGTGGTCCTAATGGATTGATGGATCTGTATTGCAATAATAATAATCTGAGACCAATCGCCGGGTTTTGTTCATGTTTGTAAAGTCTTTATTCTTAAAATAATGATAAAATAAATTATAATAAAAGAATTCGAGCTGTGCCAAAAATAATTATAATAAACATACCACCAAATTATTGAACAACTTAATTTTTCATCCTCAAAAAACAACACAATTTCGTAAAGTTCACTAAATGTATTCCAGTGTTCGCACGATTTAATTTGGTAATTGCCACTTGCTTTGTTTATTCAATTAAATGAGCTCGCCCTATTTATCTCCTATTTACCACAAACACTGAAGTGCGTTCAACTGCCGAATCAGCCAATTCCATTTGAATGCCAGACGAAGTTGGCCATTAAATTGCTTTATAAAACAATCGCCGCCGGATTCCCTGGCGATTAGTTGAAAGGAAATTTACGAGCGGTTCGGGTCAGTTCCATTTTGCATCGGTCAACTATGCACTGTCTACTTTGGCTTCTGCCCCTCTGGATCTGGACAGAATGTCAGGGTCAGGTGATCCGCATTCCCATGCAGTTTCAGGCCTCTTTCATGGCCAGTCGCCGCCAACATCGGGCTGGGAGAACGTCGCTCTTGGCCAAGTACAATGTGGTTGGTGTTGGACCGGAGACGGCGCCGCGGAGTAGTGGAGCCACCGAAACTCTGAACAATCGCTTAAATCTGGAGTACGCTGGCCCGGTTAGCATTGGCACTCCGGGACAACCCTTCAATATGCTCTTCGACACGGGATCCGCCAACCTTTGGGTACCAAGTGCCGAGTGTTCCGCCAAGAACTTGGCCTGCCAGCATCATCATCGCTACAACTCCAGTGCCTCAAGGAGTTTTGTTCCGGATGGCCGGAGGTTCGCCATAGCCTACGGCACTGGCAGCTTGTCGGGGAGACTGGCCCAGGACACGGTTGCCATCGGTCAGCTGGTGGTGCGGAATCAGACCTTTGGCATGGCAATGCACGAGCCGGGCTCCACGTTCGTGGACACCAACTTTGCGGGAATTGTGGGATTGGGTTTCCGGGCAATAGCCGAGGAGCAGATTACTCCGCTCTTCGAGAGCATGTGCGAGCAGCGTCTGGTGGAGGAGTGTGTGTTCTCCTTCTACCTGAAACGCAATGGCAGCGAACGGAAGGGTGGAGAACTGCTGTTCGGCGGTGTGGATGCCACCAAGTTCTCGGGATCCCTGACCTTTGTGCCCCTCACCCGTGCCGGCTACTGGCAGTTCCACCTGGACGGTGTGGAAGTCGGTGGCCAGGTTATTAGTCAACATCGCCAGGCCATTGCGGACACAGGTACTTCCCTGCTGGCAGCACCTCCCAGAGAATACCTGATTATTAATAGCCTCCTCGGCGGACTGCCCACCTCGAATAACGAGTATCTCTTGAATTGTTCCGAGCTGGACAAGCTGCCCGAGATCGTGTTCATCATTGGCGGCCAGCGGTTCGCCTTGCAGCCCCGGGACTATGTGATGAGGGCCTCTGACGACGATGGCTCCAGCGTCTGCCTGTCCGCTTTTACCCTGATGGACTCGGAGTTCTGGATCCTGGGAGACGTGTTCATCGGACGCTATTACACCGCCTTTGATGTGGGCCAACGGCGAATTGGATTTGCTCCAACGCGGTCTCAGTCCGTTTAGCTGAAACGAGCCGCCAATGAGCTAACACATCTGTTCTATTTAACGGCTAAACTTGGCCATAAAACCTGGCCGTATAGAAGTCACGAGAGTTGGCCATAGCGAAAGAGCATCGGCTCGGAACCCGTTTGTGGAGAAAAATAAAACAGCTGACCGACTTGCGTTCAGGTTCGACGAGCCCATCGAATATATTATATGTACATCTTTGTTACCTAAGTTACTCACTAACTTCCAGGGAATATTTGTTTTCATCCAATATCAAGTAATAAATTATTATATATAATATTTAAAATAAATACAGGGAAAGTCAACGTTGTTAAATTTTGTAAGGTTTTATAGCCTTACTAATATTGTCTTATTTTAAAGCTTTTTTTATTTGAAATACATATATATGTTGATAAGAATCTTCCGCATATAAGTATACCCTTGTTTATCAACTTAAAATCGAATAAGTGTTAATTAGCGAACACAACAATACGGAAAAATCCCCTTATCTAGCTAGCTTCTGACGCCGCACAGTGGCAGTTTAGATACTTTTGGGTTGCAAAAATCATAACTCTTGAACCAGTTGAGATATTTTCATAAATCTTTTTTTATATGAAAGGTAATTTTAATACCTTTCGATTAAGTGGTCATACTATATGGTGTGATAAATAGTAGATTTTATACTCGAAAATTAATGTTTTTTG
>VNJV01017333.1:0-36598 GCA_008042635.1 Drosophila nikananu
GAGGGGTGCGGGCACAGGAGCCTTCCTCCCATCATTTCTTGTCGCTGCACAAAAATCTTTTTGTCAACTTCGTCTTCGTGTTCCCTCAAATTATGCAGTGTGAAACGGAGGAGCGAAGAGCTGGGAAGAGTGTGTGTATCTTCAGAAAGACGGACGCCACTTGAGTACAAATGATAAAAATCTCACACAAAGATACACTGGAAGAATTAGTCGCAGCAAGAGATGGAAAGACTGATTTGGGTAGAGTATCTACAGGAACTATAGAACTTACCTTCAGCACTAGTATTCCTTAAATTTGCTCTCTGCAACACTTGAACTTTTACCAATTTGCAAGAGTACAATAGAATAAATAAGTTGAAGTATTCCTCACTTGCTTTTGGTGTTATTATTATTACTATTAATATTATTATTATTATTATTGCACAAACCTGTTGGCAATTGCGCGACTTTAAAATCACCAAAAAATACGGACAAACAACTGTTGTACAACTTTTTGGCCAAAAACATATAGAGAACAAAATACACACAGCACTCAGATACTTGGACAGATTAACTGATAATATTCAATATAATATTCTGCTGCTTTTGGCGCTTAATTAATATGCAAAAAACGTTGAAAGAAAAGACGAGCGCCGAAGCGAAGTAAAGGTAACCGAAAATGTATAGATATTAGGTGTATGTATGGGTTGTGCCGGTCGAGTATATATGTCCATATAATGTCGAAGCGGCTGCAAAGTAATCACAAGGTCGACAGTTGTTGAGGTTCGTTGTGTTTTTTGGTTAATTTTGTTGTTATTTTTGGTTTTTTAAATTGGTATATCGGCATGTTCTTTTTGCTGACTTCAATTTAGATATGAAGATTTCATGTAGATGCTAATTCGAAGGCAGTTAGAGAAATTACTTAGGTTCTCTAGAGGTACCTATTTAATTATTTTAAAATGATAACAACACTCTGAGGCAGCTTTAATCTTCCTAAAATATGCAGAAAAATATGTAAACTTTATAACTAATTTCTATAATTTCTATCTTTATAGTATGACGATGGCCTACACGGCTACGGCATGGACTCCGGTGCCGCCGCAGCGGCCATGTACGATCCACACGCCGGACACCGACCGCCCGGACTGCAGGGCCTCCCCTCGCACCACTCTCCGCACATGACGCACGCGGCGGCCGCGGCGGCCACAGTGGGCATGCACGGCTACCATTCGGGGGCCGGGGGTCATGGAACACCTAGTCATGTATCGCCGGTCGGTAATCACCTAATGGGCGCAATACCCGAAGTACATAAACGTGATAAGGATGCCATTTATGAGTGAGTATATAACCGGGCCAAGTCATTAACTAAAAAACGAGCAAAACTTTTGACAATTTCCCAAACAAACGATCCTTTAAAAACAAGCATTCAATATGACCCCAAGATGATCTTGAATAGATTATAAAATATTATACAGTGAATAAGAAATGTGGGAAGTGATGGCTCTAGAAAACTAAATGCTGTCAAGTGGCTGTCATTGATTAAGCTGAAAAAAAAAAATAGTCTTCAATAAACATTTGAAGATCACTCACAGTATCAGTTTTTAGTCTATTTAAAGTACAGTTCTGAGGATCGTTAAATAAAGATTATACTCTGTAGAACCAGGCGTTTCTTTATGATTTTAATAGTCTAATAAAATGTGAAGATCACTCTAAAATATTTACAAGTCAAGGCTTTTAAGACATTATCAATTTCAAAAAATATTTAATGGCATTAGTCGAAGTATAGAACATTAAATAACATTTATTAGGTGTTATTTGTATAAGCTGTTTTCATTTTAATTATACTTTTTATGAGCCATATTTTTGTAAGAGGTCAAATTACCAAGACAATGATTTCCCATCCAACTTAGAACTCCCCCAATCAATATCCCTAGAGGAGGTCTTCTACCCTTTTATTGATTTATAATTTTTGGCATGTTCGCCCTAGTCCCAGCCCCTGTTAGCCACCTGTTTTCACCTGGTCGAGGGAGGGAGTCGACATCGTTTTAACGCCACGCGTAACTCACAATTAGTCAGAAGAGAGGAACAAGGATGAGAACATGATCCCCAGAAGCGAGCCAGCGGCGAACCTATAGGAATGGTCGTGATCCTCTTGCGTTTTGCACAAAATACAAAATTATGGGTTTGCCGTTGCGGTGGAGGCCCTAAAATGCCTATCTTCTCGAGGGGGTGTGTCTCAGGTGTTTAGTGACGCACACGGAACATGAACGTGCTTAGGCATTAGGGAGTCCAGGAACCGAATAAAAAAGCAAGAGAGACGGAACCCAACCAACCATATATCCATCCAAAATGAGCTGCAGTTGCGGTTCTGGTGTTAATTTGCCAAAATTGTGGTTTCTTTTCTCTGTGGTGTTGTTTTTTGCTGGGGTTTCTTCTTCGTTTCAGTTTTTGTTTTGTTTTTTCTAACCCGATCGCCTTCGTTTGTCATTGCGTGTCCTGGCAATTTTCATGTGTTGCAACTGTTTTGCCAGCTGCCTGAGTGCCCTGAAATGCCTTGTTTGTTCAGTTTTTTTTTCCATCGAGCTCCCCTCGATTTTCTTCGCTTTTTTCGCTGCTGCAATTTTTGTGCAAATATTTGCTTTGAAAGGGAATTTCATGAATGACTTATGAGGAGAGGCCTTCAATCAGCTGTTTGATGACTGTTTGATGATTGTCCGTGGTCTCGAGTGTCTGAACAAACATGAATGGTTATATACATATATATGACTTCATTGAGCACCTGTTATTATTATGATTATGATTATTTTTTTTTGGCACCTTCTTGCCGAATTTAAAAGAGAAAGAAGGAGCTCTCCGCTTAACACCTTCTTCAGCTGCCTTTGGTGCTCCAGCTCCTGCTCACTTTTCGCCACGTCATCGCAAATGAGTGCCTGTTTTATATTTTATTTTCGGTGTCCAGGCAAAAAACGCACTCAACTGTAAAAGCCTGAAAGCCGGAGGAAGGACCGACGGACTCTTATTAATAGTTTGTTAAGCGCAGGTCGACACCCCCTCTCTTAGGGGTCAGTTTTTTGTGCCATCTAATGGGTTTCTGGGGTTCTGTTCTTTTCCCTTTTTTCACTGTTCCTTTTTTTTTTTGGTCAGCCGTGGCACCGCCTAATTTTGTTCAGGTGCAATTTGTGCGTGAAAAAAAGAACTACGAAATTGAGAAATTGGTCAGGGAAAACTACTACTCCGAATTCAACAACAAAAAAATGGTCAAATCATGTTGAGTTGTTGGAACTAATCCGTCAGCATGAAGAGGGGGATTATTTCTGTGTGTGTGCAGTCCGAAATACAGCTACAAATGCAGATACAGATACAGATAAAGATACTAAAAGGAAATAGCAGCTGCTCATTTGCATTTTTGTTGGGCAGGAAATGTCCTGAGCCTTTGCAGGGAATCCAGAAAAATACGACCAAAGGAAGGTACTGGAAGTAAGGAGTACAAAATAATATTTAAAATTTATATAAATGTTTAGAGTTGAAGAACTTAGATTAAATGAACTTGTAGTAACTTGAGTGATCTCCATTTGCCTAAGAATATAAAGTGTGATTTACTTAAAAGTTATAGATTTTAACACTCTGTAAAGTACAAAATAAATCAAGCATATTCATTTTTTATTACCTATTCCAAGATTTGTATTTTTTTTTAACGGCAGCAGCTGCTGCTCATTTGCATTTATAGGAAACGTCCTGAAACTTGACCAACTGTCTCGTGGATTTTTATACGTTATATTCACTGTGCCATTTTATTGTTCCTTCCAGACATCCGCTATTCCCGCTCTTGGCGCTGATCTTTGAGAAGTGCGAATTGGCCACATGTACGCCGAGGGAGCCCGGGGTGCAAGGTGGCGATGTCTGTTCGTCGGAATCGTTCAACGAGGATATTGCAATGTTCAGTAAACAGGTAAGAATAATGGCTCCAGCTCCAGTTGAAATCGGAGACGATTTTCGAACTCTAAGGGGTAGGGGGTTGAGCGTATAAGAGGGGGATGGGAACACATATGGCCCACATGTGGCCACTAAATAAATATAAATAAAAATAAAAACAACAAGAGGCCAAATCGCGGCACACGAACTTAACGAAGCAAGCCGCTAAATGATCGGATTACATTACCCCGAGAGGAGGATAAGTCGTTGAGGATCGATTCCCCGTTGCTGCCTCTCCTCTCTCTCTCCCAATAAGCGGGGCCAGTCCTGCACTTAATTACAGTCTGTCCCGCTGACAACGAGGCAACATGCCATCCCAGATCCGAGATCCAACATCCACATCCACATCCCCGGCAAGCTGGCAGCCAGGCAACATATGTCACAAATATGCCATGTGACTTGAGAATGGCGCTGCCCACACTTGACACTTCCACCGCCGCCCCCTTTTTGTTTTTATTTGGAGTTCATAAAACCAAAGACAGAAAAAAGAGAGGCCGGGAAACTTTGCCACACACTGACATTTAAATAATTTACGATGTTTTAACATACAAATTATAATGTTGCAAGTAGCTGCGTGCGGCTGCTCTACATCCTGCTCCCCAGTTTCCTTAGTCTGCGGCTATTTTTACGAGTCAGTTGAAGATCGCTGAGGATCCAACTGATGATGCCAAAAATGGCTCCATTTCGGCTTGCTCTTTTCTTTTTATTTTTTTGTATTTATTTGGCAAACAACAACTGCATGATGATGACGATAATGACGCCCCCAGTTGAATATTATAAAAATGATGTTTTTATTTATGGTCCATTTGGAATTTTGACAGGCTCCTGCTATGGGCAATAAAACGAGCAACAACAACCGCAAGAACAACATAAAACAACACACTCCCGAACACCGAACTGAGAGTCAAGACACACCACACATTTATCAAGATGCTCCCCCGGTCCGGTCCGGTGTGTCTCTCCGCTTTCGGTTGGGTGAGATTTTGATAGACTTTTGTCAGATTGTCAATGAAATGTCACATAAAGTTGACGCAACGCCTCTGAGCAAATGGTTAGGAGGAGTCCAGTGGGAGCTGTTAACTCTTAATTCTATGTATTTAAATCAATAATAAAAAAGAGTTTCAATCTCTTTAAAGGTTTTAAATCTGGATTCAAATGTTTGCTCTTTCTGCAAAAAAACAACCAAGACCAAGATCCTCCTTCAATGATACCATCTCTTGCAGTTGACATTTGTTGATCATTCACCGAACGTCAACAACTAAGTTGTCGCTTGCATTTTCCTTTTTATTTCGGTTTTATTTATTTCTTTTCCCCTCTCTCGGTTCAGTTCAGTTTTGGTTCAGCTCAGTGTAGTTTTTGGCTGTGTCGTTTGTATATTTGTGGTTGTTTTCGTCGCTGTCGTTGTCGGGCTGACAAAAATAACTCAAAAATGTCATTCGCCCATCGAATTTTAACAAACGAGCAGAGGAGCAAGAGAGCGCGTCGTTTTCTTCGCCCCAGAAGAGGGGCTAAAAATATAAGGCTTTGGCACTTTTTTACTTGTACACCGAAAAAAGAAGATTAATACTGATCTTCTTTGGAGAGAAGGAAGTTATAAGCGCTTAACAGCTAGAATTGGTTGGGTTCTGAACAGCAGAAACATTAAATAGTAAATTAAATGAAATCAGTAAATATAAATTATAGGTATAATAATCACTTTTAAAACCATTTCCCTTGTCAAGAACCTAGTTTAAGGGCCACTTGGGAATTATAAGGAATTTTTATGAGAAAAACCATCAGAAACTTTGTTTAAAAAATATAAATAAATATACACAAATTACTCAAGAAACTCGTATCCTTTTATCTTCTAAATTGTATTGTATATCCTATTTGTTTTATCCTTAAATGGTTTTGATTCCATATCCTTATTTCCCTGAGTGTACCCTCTGTTGGCGCAGTTGTTGCTGCTGATGTTGCGGCTGCCGCTGCTGCTGCTGGTGATGATGATGCCGATGCATTTTATATAGATAGATTGCATAGATATATCTCTTCGTTGGCACTCTCCCGCTATGCTATATATATATTCACTTTAATTTGGACTAAGCAACTGCGTAAAATGCGCCACGCCAACGCCAGTCGCAGGGGTGATATTTTCCTTATTTTCCCTATATTTTTCTTCTCTTTTCTTTTTTTTTTTGTCTCCCCCCGATATACATATATCTCCGCTGAAGATCCTCTTAGTTAGGAGACTTTTGGTGTTGGCGCTGCTAATGATGCAGCTAAGGAAACGCTTTATAATTTCTCTTTAAAAGCAACCAGCAACATGTGATGCAAATGATGAACCAAAAAAATAAAGACCACAAAAAGTATGCAGATATATACATATATATAAATACCCAGTAAAAGTTCGTTGTCTGATCATTTCTTTGTTGTTGACAGAGGAGGATCCCCGAAATGAGACAAAGGAGCCCCACACACACACCCTGCATGTGATTTCGTTTTAAGCAATTTTAAATGAATAACATGAGAGCTCGTTTCTTGACATTTTGGCTAATAGTTTGGACATGCGACGAGTTGATTTGTTGCATGTTGCAGGCTGACTGATTTCTGTGATTAATGAAGTGCCTTTCGCTGGGGTCTGTCCTTGACATTTGTCCTGTCACAACATTTCAGGAACTGACCAGAAGGCAGGTAACGTAAGTCTAACCGAGACCGAACAGGTTAAGCCCTAATACCAATCAATGTTATATATATATATATATTTCTCTCTGGGTTTTCCCTACAAAAGGCAATTTACCTTTTTCCACAGTCTCCGCTCTCCCCTGCTTTTTTTTATGTTGTGTTTCGTAAATTGCATTTTCTGATGAAGGCGGAGGATGGTTCATAATCAGGTATGAAAGGTTACGCTTCGGATTGGGATTCGAATGCGTATTTTGTGTTTGTATTGTCAGCAGGAGCACACGGCCTCGGATCCGTTGGAATGTTCACTTTGCCGAGGAGAGAAGATATCTCTTCCTGGGGTCCGAGGCCACAGAACAGAAAAGAAAAGGAACTTAATCTCTTTTGTGCAATATTCCTTCGGTTCTTCGCTTCTTCGGTTGTTTTGTTCTTTTAATGATAAAAAATACAGAAACCTTTACCTTTTTATTTGGAATTTGGTACCTTTTTAATCTCTCTGCCTTCCCCGTTTCCCTGTTCCCAGTTCCCCTTCCCCCTTTCTAGTTGTATTATCAAAACATTGTTCTTTTAGGCTTGTGCGATCTCTCTGGCAACCCTTAGCGGGTTTTGAATTTCTTCTCTGGGAGAGAACAAAAGGTTTCTTCTGTTATTTTTATTTTCCTTTTTATTTCATTTAATTTCATTCTTGTTTTTAACTGAAACTGCGAAATGAGCAAAAGCGCGCAGACGCAACTGTTTCGAGTAGCAGGGGGTTGAAAGAACCTTAATTTTTTTTTTGCCTCCTTCGAAACTGCGTTGCATTCATTTGCCTGGAGAAATGTTGATGTTGATTGCCGCAATTGCACAGCGTGAATTGATTTGGCACAGCCGCCAAGGGATAGGAGGAAAATGGTCTATGGAAGCAAGAAATCGGGTGAATTTTCCTTGATTATTTACTTAACAGTTGCATTCGAGCCACAATCCATTAGCAGCCAGCAGCCAGCGGCCAGCAGCAGACAAGATGCGTTCCAAATTCCCTTCAAATATTTGTTTATGGAACCACTTGGCGCCTTTTAAATGTGATTATTTAGTTAACTGCCTGGCAGCAGCAGCAGCAGCAGCAGCTCCTCTCTTTGCCTCTCTGTTTGGATTATGGCAACATTTTCGGGCCACGCTGACTTTCAATATTTGTTCAGTAGTTTGACCCTTTTTAACAGCTCTATATATGCCATCGTATGTGTGTCTATCTGTTGGATACATTAGGGTGGCCGGCCGGGTGAAATAGAGCCACAAAACGATAACGAACACAACGAATTTAAATGGAAATCGTGGATACTACATTTCTTCTCTAATGAATTAATAGAGCATCGATCTGGATGTGCTCTTTCTTTTCTCTTTTCCGTTCTCTGAGAAGTTGAGGAAATATTTCACTCTTTCGCTGCGCCTTTATTTATGTGGCGTTACTTATGGGGAACATTTTCAACCAAAATGATTTATGAGCGGCGGTCCTCGAGACGAGATGTCTGGCCTAAACGTTCTCAATTAAATGGCAAAGCGCACAATGACAAATTGTGTCACAATTGACAGCAGAACCTGCGAAATATGCAGAGGTCATTTCAACATATTCTTAATGTTTCTGTTTATATTTTGTTTTTATTATTTACACGATTATCAGCTAAAGACCGGATGTTTAGGGGCAACATCATTACAATTATCTCTAGGTTTCTGTTATTTTTCTCTGGCTCTTCTTGTGGGTTCAGGTTCAGGTAAGAAGCAGCCAAGAAATCTCTTGGCCAATGCAAATATTGACATTGTCGTCGGCTCGCTCTCTTGCTGCCATATGTTTGCTTACACAAAAAAAAAAAAAGGGAGAAAGAAGAGCGTTAGATGTAGTGTATCTGAGCGGTAGCTGCCACAGTGCTGCGTTTACTTTTGGGTCGTAAACTGAAGTATCTGGAGTGGAGTAGTAACTGCAGCGCACACACTCGCCTGGGGCTATAAAATGAAACTATATATGTACATTCATAGATAGATAGATATATGTGCGGGGGGTGGTCGTCTCTGGTCTCCAGTCTCTAGTCTCTGGTTTTTGTTTCTAGTTGCTGCCTGTGTCACCTCAATTGCTGCGGCTCTGTGTTTTACTACCGATATTGTGCGCCCATTATAAAGATATAGATAAAAACAACAACTGCGAGTACAGCAACTACAACAGCTTTGGTTTTGTGTTCTATTTGGTGGGTTTGTTTGGATGCCGGGCAAAAGTAATCAACGACATTAAACATTGTGTGTCCCCCAACAACATCATCGTCATCGGCTAGGCAAATAAAGTTCTCTTTTTCCCCCCAGTTGGATTCTTTTTTCCTTTTGGTTTTGTATTACAACGAAATTATTGTTTTTTGTATGAGTGGGTTGTGCAGAGGCGGAGAACAAGAAATTGAAAAGGGGGCTAGAAAATCATTAAGATTAAAGGGGGCTATTGTTTCGATTTATGTTTTATGCTTTTATTTGTACCTGTTTAAATAAATTAATTACTCAGGTTTTATTTAAGTATTAATCACAACCTTTTCATAATTTCAATAAATCTTCTTTACAACAAATTCACCCCTTTTAAACCCCCCTAAAAAGTCAAGACCCTGTAACATATTTTTTTGGTCATTGTGCAAGCTTTTAGGTACCTAAAGCCCCCCCATTGTGTAGGTGTGAGAAACCCGATATGGCTTTGTCTCGATTCGAGCCTTCGGTTTTGAGTCTCAGTTTCGGTTTTGCCCGCTTTGAGGTAAGTGCAATTTTGCAGTGACTGAGCAGAGATGTTGCACTTCTTGTACTTTTGCGGTCACCACTTTTGAACGCGTCTAGACAAGATTTTCTACATTTTTTGAGATGGAAAGCCAGAGGGTAATCTTTGTGAAAAATGTCTCAGAGTCCACTCTATCTCCATCTGTGGCTGTTACTTTAATTTGGTTTCTACAAAAAATCTAGATAACATTTCCACAGACACACAGACGGTCTGGTCTGGTCTGTCGGTATCTCCGGCTACCAAAAATGTATATATGTTTTGTGTTGGTATTTCTGTTTGTTTATAATTTTGGGAGGGCGAAAAGGGAAACCCGCATGAGGCTGGCGCCGTGGCACGCAACATGGAAATGAAAATAATATAATGTGGCTACGTGCTGCAATTTAGGCGCCTCGCTTTTCCTAACCTCCCCGCTGGCATTTGACTCCGCAATTAGATCAACTGCTAGGAGGGAGTGAAGAAGAACTTTGAACTTTCAGCTTGGGTTCTTGGTCAGAACTCACTCAACCCACACTTTACACTTTCCCCTTTTTCCTGTGAGTGGTTTTCCCTGCCAACCTTGGATTACTCAGCTATTTGCGAATCTTTGTTGTTGTTGTTGTTGTTTCTCTGGCTACTGCCCTGTGTTATCACTGTTATCACTGCACTCTTTTCTCAAGTGGTCAAAGACTTAGCGGCCTGTCGATCGTCAGCCGGCGACGACAACTCGAAAGGCTTGGGCTACTGTGCGCGCTGATTCCAAAGTCGTCCCGCCCGTCTAACCCTCCGTCCGGTGGTGCATAAATTGCTTTATGGCCCTGGGCCGGGTAAAAACTTTGACTGGAACTATAACCGGGGCTTTATGGCCACATTACTCAAGTGCCTGCAGACCAAAAGACCCGGTTGTAGTGGTACTATTGTCCCTAGTCGCGGGCTATCTCCTCGGAATGATTTTATTGCCTCGCGACCTGGCCATAAAATCATGCCCAACCGTATGTGTATTGGCATTATAAAAAGAATATAGTCCACCCATCAAGAGAGCTGAATAAAAGAAATAAAAAAACATTGTGTTGTCCCCAGATTTTGTTGCCCAGTCTAAGCTTTCTTCTCTTTGGCGTCTCCCATTTCGATAATTGACTGAGGAAATTTCCTGATTGAATCATAATTTGTCCCCCCAAAATATATATATCTCTGTATAGTTTTTCCTTCTTCTTTTTTTATGACAGCGGATGATAGCACGTGGTTGATGAAATGGTACTGATTTCAAAATTCCCCCTGCAAGCGATAGAGCCGGGAAATTTATGGCCACCTACGCCAGCAGCTAGTTTCGATTTTTATTTCTTATTTTGCCCTGGCTTTATTTTATTTGTACATATATTTATTATTATTATTTTTGTTTTTTTTTTTGTATCTTTGGGGCCAAACGATTTGGAGACGCGGCGACATTGTAAACCTTTTGACGGTTGTATAATTGCATTTATTGGCATCATAAAAAAAGGCGCGTTTGAAGAGCAGTATCTAAACAGTAGTGATTTCTTTTCGCCTGTTGTCGCAAAAAAAACTAACACAATATAAAAAATAAATAGGAAAAAAAAAAGAAAACAACGAAAAACAGAAATAGAAATTTATGAGGTGCTCATGTGAAACTGATTAGGAGTGGGGTTTGCTTGGCGGTTCTGAGGTTCCGTTTGGGGCGCGTGACGATATGTCCGCCACTCGATGAGTTTCAGATTCAAAATATAGCAAAATATATGGCGCTTCACTCTGGGGGAAGTAAGTTTTACAGGAAGAGTATTTAATTTTGATTGGAGAATCGATGGAAATGGGAGCTAAATATAAATCATATGCAGAGAAACTTGGGAAGACTTGGGAATAATAACTATGTTACTTATAACAATCTATGCAACACTGTAACTAGTTTGGGAATTATTACAATTTTGAGAGATTAATTTCAATTTCCCATAGGACAACCGTTTTATTCCAACATATATCTGTCAAAAAGCATTAATTTTATGCTGTTCTCCCTGTATTTGGACACTATAAATATAAAATTGTCAGCTGCAGAGACGCCCACGCACTGCTGCATGTGGAAGAGGTGGAAAGTCTGGGGAAAATCATTTCGTTTTCATTCCTATTCCTATACCAATTCCTATTTCCATTTCATTTTCACGCCCCAACTGCTGAACATTTTGTATTTATAGACTTGTCTCATGCTGTGCATTTTAGTTAGTTGCCCACATGATTTATATATTTTTAAGATCTCCTCCGTATATACGTATATCTACGTCTCTCTTGAGGAACTTCAATTAGCATGGGAAGAGATATGTTTTTGGGGACTTCTCAAGGTTCCCAAACGGCCATTTTTTTCTGTTGCCGACTGTCTGTTTTCTTCTTTTCTTAAGGCTTCAAAAGTGCGTGCAACTTGTGCTCTCTTCATATCAGTTTAAGCCAAAAGCGCGAACCGAACGGGCCTGCATAGTAGAAACCAGTTTGGCGAGTTCCCATTTTATCTGTATATCGATGCGGTGTGTGTGTGTGTGCTAGTGCCACACCATTCGACCAACCAGCATTTGAAAATGCAACATAAAAGCCAACAGGCAACAACTTTTGCAAAATACCCAACACGCAACTTGGCTCCGCTTATTCAGCTTCACCCTTCTAGGCCCCCTATCCACGTTTTTCCTCAATGGCCGTGCCTTGTGCTTTGCTATTATCTTGTTGCTGTTGTTGGCCTCACAATGGGGCGTTTTTCTCATACGACGACCATCGTACAATGGTATGGAGAAGTGCCCACATATCTAGATGCTAGTGCCAGTCTTCCAAGTCCCTCCGTCCGTCTGTGTGTCCGTGTGCAAAGTGTGTAATTATTAGCTGCACATGCCTCAGTTGATTTCAAATTGCCGTTACTGCCTTGGACCACTGGACCGCTGGACTTTTGCTCTGTCTCTGAGTGTGTTTCTCTCACTTTATATATGTTCTTTTTTCTGGAAGATCTAGAAGAGCTTGAACGCTATAGGAGATCAGTAGGGCAGCTTAACACGTAAGGTCGCGTCAATGTTTAATTGGGAATTGTGTTTGAAGGTTTATGGGGTATTCTTTCAAGTGAAATTACTCTGGAAGCCTATGGTAATAATTTAATAAAATTTTACCATGAAGATACTTCTTAAAAGTCGATATATATTTCACTTTATTCAAGTTTTTTGAGCTTGCATACCAAATTTCAGATCATTTTGTGGATATATTTCACTTTGTAGGAGTTTTTTGAGTTCCTATACCAAGTTTCAGAACATTATATAGACGTTTGCAGAAACTACTCATATTAGATGGCGTTAGTACTTATCCCTAGATCTCTGCTCATATGAGGGAGGTCTCTGTAGAAACCCCTTATATGGGTTCACCTCAAGCAATGTGAGACTCATAATTCCCTTAGCCCCTTTCAGGGTCACATCTTATATCCCCGGAACCGTATATAATCCCCGCCTTTGGACCTCCCGCCTGCAATGCAACCTTGTTGCATGTGGCTGGGTGGTCAAAATAGCAACAACTCCGCACCACAACAAAAACACATACACAAAACACGGATTTGGACAAGGTCAGGTCCCTCAACCGTTATATAAGATATCGCAGCGGGTGTGTATATTTTTATCTTCGAAGACCAAAGTCTGAATATCTGAAGATCCGAGAGCTGAGTTCCGTGAGAGCCAAACAGCAAATAATTCGCACAGCATTTGATGATGACCTTCTCCGGTCGGTCGGTCGGTCTGTGTGGCATTTTATCTAGCCAGATATTGCCTTTGTGATCTTTATCTAAGTGTGTGGTTTATTTTTATATCTACGTGTGCTCCGGCTGGGATTGCTATAAAAGCGAGAATCTCTTTTATGGTCACAGCGAGTCGCATCGTCACCTCTTCGGTTGCTCCGGGTTTTTGCTATTATTTTTATTTCGGGCTCGGGTTTTGGGACCGCCGTTGATGAGCTGATGAGCAGCGCCGCACAAATGTGGCGTTTCCCATGCCATGGAACCGATTTGCTGTTGTAGTTTTATAATGTGTACAATATTTTGGTTTGGCATGGGCTTATCGGCAGCCAGACCATCATAAAATAGCAAAAAAAAAAGAAAACAAGAAGAGTGCCAACGAAGAGGGTTTGGTTTTTAGGCCAGAACAGCTGGTAAATGTTTTGCACAAAGAGAAATTATGTTGCTAATAGAAAATAGTATTTATTTTTAATAATATAAGATGGGAGAATTTCCATTTTAAAAGATATGACATTGACAATCACTTTTTTCTCTCTGTAAAATTTAACACTCACTAACCATTGTCCTTGTGGCTCTTTCTCTTTGCAGATAAGATCACAGAAACCCTATTATACCGCAGATCCCGAAGTCGATTCACTGGTAAGTAACAAAAAAAAGAAAGTACACAAAAAAAGGGAAAAAAAACTATAAGAAACCAAAGCTGGCAACAAAGTTGCTACACAGCCTCCTTGGCAGCAAGTTGCCAAAGCCAAAGATCATGGCTATTTTTTGTATTTATTTTGTTTTTTTTTATGCTGAATGTGGTGTGTGACGGTTGCCTGTGTGTGTGGGTATTCACCTTGACCCAAAACGACAACGACAATTGAATAATTTTCTTTTATTTAGAATAAATCACAGTGAATTTAGCAAAAGAGCAAAGCCCCGGCAAACGAACGCAATTTATGAGCATTTGTTCGCCACTGAACTGAGTTGTTTAGTCATTTTATTGGACAGCGTTGCCATACTTTTCGCTCTCTGCAGCTCGCTGGGGGATATATATACATCTATATGCATATATATAGTCAGGGGAAAATCGGAGGGCCAGCAGCGAGCGAACCCATGCGAACGACAATATGAAGCAGAACGATTTAATGATGCATATGACATTTTTGCACTCTCTAAATGGGCTGCCTGGGCAGCACAGCACCAGCACCAGCCTTGGGTGTGCAAAGAAAAAAACAACTATATATATATGTATATATAACAACAATGGAGCCAACGTCTTGACTTTAGTAGAATATGCATTCCAAGGCAAATGCCAGGCAGCAGCAGCAACCTTGGCGCTGATCATGATCAACGGCAGTGCCGCTCATGATGAGGCCGAGATCATCGAGGAGCATTATTATAGTTTAGGGGAAACGGGAACTCATGCTAATCTGACAAGGGAAATGATCGTTAAAAGAGCATCGAGATTTTGAGCACTCAGATAGGGCAACAGCAACACACACAATTCTGAGGATTGGCCAGAAATAAAGAACCGAAATGAGTCACAGTGCACTGGAAAATGGGGGAATATAAATTTGGGAAGAGTAATACTCATAAAAAACTAGATTAAAACAGGAAGAATATTAATCAATTGAACAAGAAAAGCTAGTAAAGTAAATCAATCTAATTATTAAGCATATTTATGTTCATATAAAGTGGAAACTTCAAAACTTGATATTAGAAATTTATATCAGTATCAGCAAAGTTAAAATTTCAATACTTTATATCATGATATACTTAGCAGTTTGATTATCTCACTAGTTTCACCTAGATTCTTACTATTTTTCAAGGTGTAGCAAGCATCCTTAAGCCACAAAAAAAACCCACACATATCACATTAAGTCAACTGACCCGGCAGATCCTTCTTCTTTGGCAGTCTCCTTCTTATTTCTCGTTTTTTTTTGTTACCTTCTGGCATTCCGAGTCATAACAATTTTTACGACCAGCAGAGGTGGGGACCGGGGAGCCAAAAAGAGATCATTTTGGCATCCAGCTAAATGTAAATCAAGACGGAAATGCCGCGTGCAAAGAGTGCAAAAAAAAAGAAAGAAATATAAATGCAAAACGAGCCGTGCAATTGGGTAGCAGCTAAGCCAAAGTCGGCGGATAAATACAAAAACCAAAAAAGTAGTAAAAAAAGGAGTATATATAGTGGAGCAAAGTCTGGCGGAGTATAAAGAGATTATGGGCAAAACTAATTTTAATTGCCGGCAGTCGTAAATGTGTCACTTACCCACTCGCTTGCGGCTGAGTTGCAGCCTCTGGTGGGCCTAATCTTATGCACTTGCAGATTAGTTTATTAGTTGTAGTACAAAATCACTGAAGGCCTCCAAGACCCCACATTTCCCCGCCCTGTTTTCCTCACTATTCCGTAGATCGGCGGGCTCTTGGCCATGGCCCTGTGCTTGTGTGTGCGTCTATCTTTTGGCCCCCTCGCGTCTGCGTACTTTGGCCATAAATCATTTTGGCATGCCAGCCTGTGGTTGCCACTCCCCCTTTATCCGCTATCGTGTTTGAACATTTAAAAGTGCATTTAGTAACACTCACTTAAAGGAAGAGAAAAAGTAAAAATAATAAAAACACAAGAGAGAAAACCCCTTGCTATAAAAATGTTTATGGCATGTCTTGGGTTTAAATGGAATTCCTGGCAGTAGCAGCATACACAATAACCAAAACCAAACGCAGGCCACACAGCAGCAGTTAGCAGCATCGTAAAAATGTCAAATGTCAAGCTGATGTTTTAATTAGCGGTCTGGTCACACCACCAGCGACGGAAGATCCAGTAGTTGCGTTTTTATGGTGGCCAAAGGGGAGTGTTGTATTAATAATTGTAGATTAATAGGGCATTCAAAAGAGACTATAGTTCATAAGCTATCTAAAACATCATACTTAAATGCTTTAATAACAGCTTTGGTCACTCTTTAAATACCTTTTCACTGTGCAAACTTATTAAATTTTCGTTTCTCTCTCCTTCCAGATGGTGCAAGCAATACAAGTACTTCGGTTTCACCTTTTAGAATTAGAAAAAGTAAGTAACACCTCTCGTTTTTAGCATAATTTCCCCCAAAACTAAGTTAAGTTCCAGGGCTTTAAGCAAGCTTAAACATTGCCATAGCTTTAATATCGGGAAAAATCAATTTATGCAACCTCATCAAAGCAGCAGCAGAAAACGCAGCATTTGTTTAGTCATTGCAATTAACTGAAAAAGCCAGAGAGCCAGCGAGGCAGCCCAGCCAAGTCGCCGGCAATCATTTATCAACGCCCCACAAGGACCACCCAAAATGTTTAACCAGGAACCCGGGCAGGACCCAAAACACAGTCTCCAGCCAGCAGGCCCATAAATATAAAACCCCGAGCCCAAAACGCGCGCGCAAAAAAAAGCGCAGGCAAATAGTTGCCAACGGGCGCGCATTTCAATTACCAACATTTGTGTTGACATTTTATTGAGCCATGTTCCAAGGGGGCCCCGGGGTCGGGGATGTAGAGCCGAGTCCCACAGCAGGCGACCATATATCTGCAGCTTGTCTAATACACTTGCAAAATGTCTAAATTAAAGGAGAAACACACAGAGCAACGGCAAAAAGTGCAGCTGAAAATTGAATTAATTGGCAATCAGAGTGAAATATTTGTTAGGAACAGGACAGGATGTGGCCTAAACCACAAATATTTGGCCCCAGGCCCCAGGCGGCAGGTGTTTTTGTGTAGTTTTTGGTTACAGTTTCATGCGTAAGATAAAATAAAAAATGCAAGAGAAAAATATAACAATGCAATGCATTCAGTTTTTATTTTTCGGTCTCTGTCTTTGTTGTTGATACATGAGGTGTGATGACTGCAGAACTTCCCCTCGATTTTCTAACTCGAAAATTCCTAGATAACACACCAAGCCAAACATAAATTATGTACCCAAAGTGGGGGAGGTTTTCTCTCATGTTTTAAAATGCCGCAAAAGGGGGAGTAGGGAGGGATTGAGGGAGTGAGGGTTCCAAACACCTACTTGATTATTAGACACTTTATTGTCTAAATGGAAAAATTACAGGTTGCCTAATTTGTTTTAATTTCAAATAATATGCAAGCAAGCGGTGCCAGCTTCGGGTGCGTGTCAGTCCCTCTCTCACTCTCTGTGACTTAATGGAAGTTGTTCCTCAAACGTGGTCGTAATTAATGCCGGTCTACCCCCTCCTTTCTGTATTGTATTTTATTTTTGTTGCTGCTGTGCTGAGAAAATTAATTAGGCAAATGCGCAACGGAGCGTGGAGCGAAGCTAAACCGAAACCGAAACTGAAACCGAAACCCAGAGCCGGAGTTTAACTCTAAGCCGGCCCAGGCATCGGCAGCAGCAAAACCCGTCGTCTCTTACTCTTTTTTTCAATTAAGTCTTAAGTAAGAAATTATGCAAAACACTGGACAGAACACACTGAGAAAAGAGCTAATCAAGAACAAATCTTGGCCGAAGAACATGACTTATAAATGGATATTAGGCATGCCTGGGTTGCCATGAGATACCATTAAAACTTCAGTGCTTATAATAAGCCGATATAATCAGAATTCCTTGCTGATCGAAGCAGGTTTCGAGGAATCATCCATATAATGGAAGTAATCTATAAATCTCTGAGACATAAAGGGTTATTTTGTGCCTATAAAAGCTGTGAAAGCCCGGGAAAAGCAAGACTTTCCCTTTCCACTGACTGTTTATATTTGTTTTATAAAACAGTTTATATTTTTTTAAGGTTAAGAATTCTTTTTCCATGTCTGTTTCATCTGGAATTAATTTTTTTGTGTGCATAAAAAGATACAAGCAGAACGCTCAGGGAATATTTAGTAGCAGAGTAAAAGTCATTTGCTGTGGAATGTGATGTCCGTTTCGGTTTCTTTTTATTTTGCATTGGGTACATAGATATAGGCTAATGACAGGTAATCGAACAGACGCGAAGAAGAGTCAATCAAGGTGCAATTAGCCTGGCAAAGCGCTTTCTAAGCCTAATGCAAAACAAACCCACACAACTAGTGCACTAAGTTAGTCAGTCAGTTGGCCAGCTGCAATTTGTTGCAGCACCCTGTATAGAAAGCCAGAAAAAATAATATAAAACAAAAAACAGAGGAAAGAAATATATATAAAACAAAACAACAGTCAAGATCTTTATCAACATCACAGCAGCGGCGGCGCAGACCACGACAGGTTTTTGTTTTGTCATTTGTCACTCACACAGCTTGCGACACACAACACGAAACCAACAAAGAACTGTAGCAACTTGTACAAAAACCCAAAAAAACAAAAAGAAAATATATATATAAAAAAAAGGATAAAAAACTTTGCGAAAAATCAAACGTAAAAAAATCACATTCATTTATATGCAGCCAACAAAATGCAGCGGTCGACTTTTTGGTGTATAAAATAAATATAAATGCAAAGAACAACTACAACAACAAAATATACTTAAATAAAATGTGCGGGCTGGAAAAAAAGTAAAAAATAATACAACATCTATATGTATATATATCTGTATCTGTGCATATTTGTTGCTACAGCGAACAGAATCAGTTAAAAAGACGCTTTCAAGACTTGTGTCTGTCAAAACTGGTTTGCCAGTCTCAGTTTCTCAGTCGCAGTCTGGGCCTCAGCTCACACAGCTCCCAGTCGCTCCTCCAGCTTTTTAGCTCCCCAGTCGGGCAAAAAACACAAAAATAAAACAAAACTGAAATACAAAAAATAAAATACAGCAAAAAATATAAGGGGAGAAACAAAAAACTAAACACAAAATAAAAAAAAAGAGTCAAGCAGGCAGGCATTGCAATTGACAAACAGACGACGGGACGGTGGGACTAACCGCCTGATGGACAGTGGGACAAAAAGACACAGGCACGGATTGCCGGAGACGAAGTCAGAGACACAACACGTTGGGTCAGCCAGTTGCACACGCTCCTCCGCCGGCAGGGGGTATCAGAGAATTGGAGAATCGGAATCGGCATGGGGGCAACACACACACACAACAATTTGGGGGCCTTGTTTTGATGGCTTGGCCAAGATCGCTTCGGGATCGCTTCCAGCACCAGCAACATGGCCAGCGACAGCTGTATGCTTTTTGCTTTCTGTCTCCAAAACGATGATGCAAGCTGAGGGAGCTGCCAAAAAGCCAAGTCAAGAAGATATGCCAATGATTCTTACTATGGATTTATATAGTTAGCATTCTTGAGACTTAATAAGCCCTGTGCTATCCTAGACCTGGGCTTTTCCTATTACCATTAATTACATTTCATTTATGGTAAATGTCAGAGCCACACTGGGGGAAAAGAGTTGGCTCTGGAAACTTGTTAGAACCAGCCAGAGTGGGCTGCGTGCCGGGGACTTTGAGTTTAAACGGTTGGGGCTATCTATGAGCGGAAATCGAGAATTACCACTGCGCAGATTGGAGCGATTTGCATTGAGATTAGAATTACATACAGAGAGCGAGAGAGAGAGGGGGAGGAAGCTGTGCGGGGCAACTAGGGGGGAGGGCTGCTACCGCTGTGAAAAGTTTTGCTCAACAGGATGTACAAATGAGGGGGCAGGAACGCCCTGCCTGGTGTTGCCCCTGTGGAAAGCCCACCCAATGTGCAACAGCAACAGCAACGGCTACAACATGGGGGCCTTCTGACAGTCATAAATATCGCAATGAGCCGTTCCAAAATGTCACATACAATGCTGACAAATTAATCAAAAGTTATCAGCCAGCCGGCATCGAAAGTTGAGTCTCCAAAGGGTCTTGTCTTGCCATGATGATGATGATGAAGCAGATGATGATGCTCCTGGCATCTGGCTGGCATCATAAACATATCAATTTGGTGGGCACCCAGCAGCAGCAACATGTTGCTGGCGTGCTAATTGCAAGCTTTATGGATATTGTTATGGTCGCTTTGACAGCTACAAATGCAATCATAAAACTGATACACCAGCAACATGTTGCTGCTGCCGCTGCTGTGCACTGTGGCTTATCAGCGGCGACAAATTTGACATTGTCCTGTCATAAACCAGTTGCAAGCCGCCGTTGCTTTTTATCATCTTTTTAGGTTGCTTTTTTTTTTTTGGTGACAATAACATTGAAAGCAGCCTGCAAACGAGTTTGACAAGTTTGGGCAATGGGCAACAAGTTAATAGCCCCGTTGGCCGCCGTTGCAGCTTTCGCAGGCCAAAAAAAATGTACAACAAAAAATGAAGTCAAGAAGCAGGAGACACAGGAGCAACAACAAACAATTTGCATAAGCAACGCGCATTTTTTCGTAAATTAAATGCCAGGCATCGGTTAAATGGAGCACCCTGTTGTTGGTGTTGCCGTTGCTGTGGCTGTTGCTGCTGTCTGCCAGCCATGGCCCAGTGCAATTAATTTCTTTTTAGCCGTGGCGGCGGCTGCATTCCTCTCTTTGTTGCCAGCATATTTGCATATAGTATGCCTGACTCACACTCACTTTGGCCTTATCGCATTTGTTTTATCACAAACACACACACACACTGCCCAGCAACAGGGCTTTAAAAACGCATTCTGTTGGCCAAAGTTTGCTGGGCCTCTTTGCCTGCTGACGCCACAGCGATCTTTCGAGGCACTGAAAGAAAAGTTTCCTTTGGAAACTCCAGGAAATGCAAGCTCTTTCTTCTGGAAATCCCCAGTTTCCCCAGTGTACAACATCTCCATGTTGCTAATGCGAGTGTTGCACGTGCTGCCTGATGTGGCTGCTTGGTTGGCTGGTTGCCTCGCTTATTTTCGCTGAAAGTGTGCCCGGGGCACTGAGCTTGCCCGCCTTTCAATCCTGCCTTCCTTCCACTTCCTTTTCGGCCAGTGCATTATTTCGGACCTCTCTCTCTATGCATATTTATGGGCCTGGGTTAGAGAGAGGCTTTGTCCCTCAGCCATTTTTGAGTGCCATCATCATGGCCACGGGTCTGGGTCTGGGCCTGGGCCTGGCTCTGGCTCGGGGTCTCCTTCGTCTGGAGTTGCAGATGGAGTTTTTCGAGTTGGAGTTTAGCAGGTAACGCATCAAAAGCAATTTGCATGCCATTTTGCGGGGGCGGGGATCGCGCGGAAAGTGCCGGGATGAGCCGGTTTTTATTTTTTAAGGTTGATTGTGCCAAGAATGCGATGGCGCTAAGTACGGCAATGTTTAAGCTTGCTTTAAGTATAGTTTTAAGAACTAAAATAGGCAGTGAAAAGTTGCATTGATCCTTAAATTCATTACTATTTTATTAAAAAAATTGCATTAATCACTGACCTTGTATTAATTTAAGTATTTTTAACAGATAGATGATCGAAAAGGGTAAATTATTATTAAATTATTATTATTAAAAATAAATTAAAAAAAACCCATTCGATCATCTAGCTGGCTCTCTTTAGTAATATGATCATATTTCCTCACTTAATATATTAAGTCCCTTAAGAAACCCCTTTAAATTAAGTAGCTAAGCCCCTGTAAAATCTTAGCATTGTAGAGAAACCCCCCTTTATAGAGTAGCACCACCCTAAATACCGCATTCCCTTTGTGAAAACCGCCGCCCCACCCCTTCCTCTGGAGATACCCATTAAATCTCAAGAGAACTAAAAAAACAAAATCGACAACACAACTGATGATCTCTTCTCTTCTCTCTTCTCTTCTCTCCCCCAAAAAACAAAAAAACAAAACAAAAAAAAACCCTCGTACTCCGACAGGTGCACGAATTATGCGATAACTTCTGTCATCGGTATATATCGTGTTTAAAGGGTAAAATGCCAATAGATTTAGTGATCGACGAACGGGACACCACCAAGCCACCGGAGCTGGGATCGGCGAACGGAGAAGGGCGCAGCAATGCCGACTCCACGTCGCACACCGATGGAGCTAGTACACCAGACGTTGTGAGTACCCCCTTCGCGGGAGCACATGGTCCTATATTGGCGAGCTACAATGCGGTGGTGCACCCATGTTCGTAGTACGATAACGACCTTCTTGCAAAAACGAAGCGGGTGCTCACAATGCCCTGGGATTAAAATGAATCAATAATAATAATAATTGCAATGCGATCAATCAGTACGAAATCGAAGCGAAATCGAATCGAATCGAATCGAGTTGGAGTGCGAATCGAATGCCAAATCGAAAATGCCACAATCGATAATCGATGACCGATAACCGATAGCAGTAAAGAACAGAAAAATGTTGCCGCGCTTGCTGCGGCAAACAAAAATCTAAAAAACAAACATAATATTAATATTGATGAATTCAAATCCAAATCCGAACGCAGAAGAAGTTGTACGTCATTATGAACAAATCCAAAAGAACACACACACTTACACACACCCATAAAATACACACACACTTTGTAAATTAGAATCAGAATCCGAAATAAGCGAAGAAAGCTGAACAAATTAACTATTATAAATTAAAAGAAACCAATTCAAAAACAAAGCAGTAATAATTCCAAAACAAAAGCGAAAAATTAAAGGAGAGCAGAGGAGTTTTTTACGAGCCGGCGAGCAGCAGCCACAGCAACATCAACGGCAGCAACATTGCTATGCGGCACCTGCAACATACACACACAACCTACATCGGCTGGCGGCACAGAGAGGACAGTAACCGACATGAGTAACGTACCGGCGACAAACGAGCTTCCAAAAACCGAGGCTTCGGCCACGAAAACCGAACTGAAAACCGACTCGAACGAACGCCTGACGAAAACTACCGACTGAACTACAGAACCTGCATCTATATATATTTCTGCAAAAAAAATATATAGACAATCCATTAATGTTGCTACCGTTGCTGCCACGGCCAAAAAATTTGTTTGCTCTCCTCCTTCTGTGTACAGTAAATGCCATAAATTTAAGTTCCAACTGCTGTGGGTAGCAGAGAATAGTAACGAAAGACAAAAACGGTGCACTTTTTGAGTGGATTTTCTTTTTGTCTTTCGCTCCTGCTCTTTTCTGCCCTTCAGCCCATCTCAATCCCTCTAAATAAATAAAAAACAAACACAAAAGAAAACTAAAATACAAATATCAGTTTATATATCTCAAGCAGATTGTAAATGATAAAAAGATAAACAAAAAGCAACTGAGCAACAATAATTAGAGCAACAAACAATTTCGCTTAATTTGTAAAAAGTACCAACAATTAAAGAAACAACAACAAAAAAACTGAAAAACAAAAGTAAGAAAACAGAAAACAAAGAAAATGATAAGCATAAAGTAATTGAGAACTAAATTACAACAATATGAAAATGTTCGAGAACTTCGTTTTTGCAAGAGGCCCATATAGCTCGCCAATATATTATTAATTATTATTAACAACACTCACACACACCATTAACCAAACCAACCAACTATTTTTGATTATTTTTCCCCCTACTTAATACTGAAACACCCCTTGAAAAAAGCAAAAAACAAAAAAAGTCCCCCCTAAATATAAAAATCCAATCAAGTAATAATCTTATATTATGAGAAAGTTTACTAACCCCCCAAAATCTAACCAATTTTTAACATTTTTACATATGCACACCTAACTCTATATAGAGTTCTATATAGAAACTATATATATATAATATCCAAACGCATATATTATATATGTATGCTGATTATATGATATACGAGAGCCTGGCCTCTGACTCTTCTGTCCCCGTTATCTCGCGGGTCTGGTCAGTTAGTCGGCGGGTATCGATAACTTAATCGGTTATCGGTTTAAGTTTTGTTGAGTTTGTAAACTTGTAAATATTTGAAATACATCCCCCCCAAAAGTCCCTCCTCTCTGGTAACAACAACAGCAAACTAGCAGACAGACACACAATATTACTCCCAGAAAATAGTTTCTAAAATCTCTCTATATATCCAACCATTAAAATCCCAATTCTTTTACGTAAATCTGTGCCAATTACTTGGAAAACAAACAAACGAATGATCACACACACACAGCCCAGCACCCAAGACTTTTCACCGCTGGAGGAGACCTATGCCAGCTATCGCATCAAGCACGAGGCGGACTTCTAGTCCCGCCCCGATTTGAACCCTTCTCTCCCCAATCAGTTCTCTATAAATATACGGAAAATCGATCTAATATAGAGATAAAGCTTAGCCATGTAGTTTGTAACTAAAAACCAGTCTAGGCTGCGCTTAAACAAAAAATGATAGAGAGTATAGTTAATTCCTAGAAACTTCTATCCCCCCACATATATATATATATTTTCTATATTTAGTTTGAAATTTTTAATTTCCTCCTTAATTTCGGGAATTTTTCAATTTAGCAAACGTGTATACGATTTTTCTAAAAACAAAACGTCCTTTTTCCTTCGTGTGTTTTACAACACTGGAGCGAAACTTGCCAAATAATACGAGAAACAGAAAGAGGAAGAGAAAGTTAAGGAAGATATAAGGATATTTTTCGTTAATCACTTTTTGTTTTCAACTCTCATCATGCAACGCATATACGTAAAAAGAGATACCAGAAAAGCAAAAACAACCCAAAACCTGAGTTCAAATGCAAAGTATACGAATAAAACATTATTGTTTATTACCTAGAGAAACAAAACAAAACATACGAGAAAAAAAAACAACTAAGAAACTTAAAGTTAATTTAATTAAATTGAGGATACGAACGATCGACATTTTAAATGAGCCGAGAGGAACTTTCAAGAACAATTGATATACGTAAAGCAAACAGCAAACCAACTAAAACTAAACAAACTTTAAGCATTTACTAAACGAAGCAAATCGAAAACTACGCGATACTATTATTATTAAATAAATATAGCGAGGAGCGAGTAGCGAGGAGGAGGATGGCTAAATGTAATTTAATTGAATTAGAAACAGAGAGATGGAGCAGCCGAGTAAATTAGAGAGCCCTCGCCACCCTCCAGTCCCCCCAATTGTATACTATAGCGTACGTTATATAGTTCTTAGTCAGGCCCCCTAAACCCTAGGCAGTCGTAAATCCCAACATGCAATACGAAAAGATACGAGAGTTAGTTCTTCTCTAGCTACCAAAACACTTTCTACTGCTAACTTCTACTACTATTTTGAGTTGTAGAACACTACTACTAAACAAAACTACAAAATACAAAAAAATGTACTTAAATCGAGCTGCGATCAGTCGATCCAGCAGCTCCTTCAGCTATATGGGCAGTCATTTGTATACTTAGACTATAGGCGAACCGATTTCCCAGCGGTTTAATATAGCCAACTAACTAAACAACAACAAGAAGAAACAACAACAACAACAAAGCTTTTGTACTATTTTTTCAAAACTACCAAGAAAACGAGGGAAACTTTCTTGCAAAATTATGAAAATTAAATAGTTGTTGTACTTTGTCTCAAACCCTAAAAGAAAACTAAAAACCTTGTATGTAAGAAACTAAATTTAAACTCGAAAAATTGCTGTAATTATGTAATAATTTTTCTGTTAGCATAATTCGCCGCTTTTTAGTTAAAAACAAAAACAAAAAAGAAAAACACTGTTGCAAAAAAGGAGAGAAAAACTTTGTTTCCTATGATTTATTGTGTGAGCTTTTTGCATTTTCGTTGAAACTTTATTCTTTAATGATTTTCTGTATTAAATGTTTTGCTAAAAATATTATAAAAAACTAAGCAAACATTTTTTTATTGTTGCATTGTATAAATAAACTTAAAATACACACACGAAAAACAAAACACAAAATACTGAAACTGAAATACGTAATTGCTTTAGGTGATATTTTATAAAAATATAACGCAAGTAAAAATAATAATAAAAAAAAATAAAAATACAAAAAAAAAACAAAGTAAATTTAAAAAATGATGCAAAATATATACGTAAATATGTTTTAAAAATCGAAAGAAGGCGCTTTTTTGCTTTTTACTATTTTTAAAATATATAAAACAAGAAAGAAACACAAAACAAACAAATTAACAATAATTTGAGCATACATTTTTTAATAATTATTATTATTATTATTGTTTTTACAAACAAAACATTTTATTTAGTTTTTAGCAAAATTGTAAAATGAAAGTAAATGTTATAAGAAGGAGATGACGATGAGAGAAAACGCAATCAAAAATTAAGAGAAGGAAAAGTAAAATATACATAAAGAAAATCCAACAACAAACAAAAACAACCAGCAACTTCTATACGATATACGAATACATTTTAATGTAATATTTTTAATTATTTATATTGTATACTAATAATATAATTAAAGCAAGGAAGGATTAAGAGTAAAAGCAAAACAAAAAAGAACTACAGAGTAAAGTTTAAAGAGTTAGCCAATAAATATATGAAAACAAAACGAAGAAACAAAAATGAAAACAAACAACAACAAAAAAACAACAAAAAAAACCAAAATATATTTGAAAAGTATAAAACAAAAAAACGAAATGGATTTTTTCTCTGAACTAATCTTAGTTATTTAAGCCGTTGGAGGACATTAAAAGGACTGGGAACCGATTGAAGGATCAACAAGCAGCCGAAAAGACATGGAAGGATGACCTTTTAAACTGGATTTGCAATTTTTTTTGCAGTTCTTTTTCAGATGTTCGGGAATTTTTAGGTTTCGAAAACAACAAACTGGAATTATTTTTATCATTTAGGGAATTTTTATATTTTTCAGCCGCGTTTCTAAACAATTCTTTAGCCTGGAAGTCTACTCTGAGCGTTGGTATAATTTTCTTTTAGGTTTTCATGGAACTTTCGTCTGTGAAATTACCTCAAGAGAGTTTTACTTAATTTCTTGGACTGACTTTATTTAGAAAGTGTTTAAAACAAGTGCTTAATATTAAATATAACCAAATTTTGTGACTTTCAATGCAGAATAGGACACATTTAAAACAGAAAATATAAATTTATCTCTAACATTTTATTATATATTTTTGCCACAAAGTTAATTATAATTGATCACCAATATTTAACTACTATTTTATAATAATGATGATAATATTTTTATATGTTTCTAACATTCCCTAGATTTTATAGTAAATTCTTCACATTTTCCCTTGATTTTAATAAATATTACTGACCTCATTTTTGTGATAATATTACCCTGTTGAACTGGACACAAGGTCCCCGACTTCTGTTCCATTAACAGCGGCTGTAAATTGAGAACGGCTTGGCTCGTATTACCAAAAAAAAGTATTTATATCCCAAGGCACGTGTAAGCCTCTTAGCTGGCAGAGGGAGGATTTCGAGGCAGAATTTTTGGGGGTGCTGCCAGTTGCAGGCGGCCCGCAAGGATCACGGCAGGATAAGTGCGTCTGAATCTCAGGAATTTCATGAAATTCGAGCAGCTCATCCGATCGTTTTTGGACAGCTGCCGCCGCCGACACACGAGGGGGTAACGAACGCGTGTAAGAAACACCTTAAATGACTCTTTTTTTCGGGCCCAAAAGCCTGGTGATTTCCCTTCTGGGTGCGTGTTAGATGAGTCTCGAGTTCGAGTTCGTTCGCTTAATGGTGGCTACATGTAATTTGGCATTTTGCGTGATTGCCCGGGGCGTGTTTCTGGGTTTCTTCAAAGTCAAACCAATTCAAAGGCATTTTCTTCCAGCAAGTGGGGAAAATGCTCTTTCGTGTTGGCTGAGACTCTTTTTTTTGTATTAATTTCTCGAGCAACGCCCCAAAACAAACGCTTGCACACAATTTTCCAAGCTGGGTCGTCCCACAGAAGAAACCTATAATTTTATAGGCATTAAGTCAATCCATTCCCTTTTACCGAAAAAACTCTTACAACTGGTTTTCTGAAATCGAAGACCCAGCTCCAGTTTAAGAAAAATAAGAAAAAGAAGGATCCAAGGGGCTTTGGCTTTGGCTTTGGCTCATTAGCCGCACTCTCACCTCAAAAAGAGAAACACGAGTTAGCCAAAAGGATTTCTTTCTTATAATTTACTTTTATGTGCCTGGCTTTTTTGTATTTATTTGTTTTTCGGCTTTCGGCTCTTGCGGCTTTCGACATCGTCGTCGTCATACTGTCTGCGTTTTGTGGCCCAAAAGAAACCGCAGCGCAGACTTGTCCCGAAATTTTGTGCATTCATTTGTGAAACAAAGACGGACCATCGACAAGTCCAAGGCTACAATTAATAAACCAACAGGCAACGAAAGCCCTACAAATGCTACAAAAAAAATACAGAGAACTGAAAGCTTGATGGGTTTTTAGTTTTGTTTTGGAGGCAACGAAGGCCCAAATACCCTCCGGGTGATGCGATTATCAAATGAGTTCATTATGACGGGTTTGGTGTGTATCTTTATTCGGTTTTTTTTTAGGAAATAACTTGTATTTATTTCTAGAAGCAGCAGAACTAAAAGAATGTATTGAAAAATGGGGTACTACTTAAGGCAAACATTTACAGGGTATCCTTAGTCCAGTTGGGTTGCCAATTTTTTGGCCTTTTGCGATCCCTGCGATCTTTTGTTATTATGTATGAAGTGTCGCGTTGGCAGGAATTTCTCTCAACCAACAAAAGCAACAAGTCCAGACGATCCCCAGACATTTCGGAGGGTGGACCCGGGGGTTGGCTGACCGCAAAAATGTCATCACTGCTAATGTTTCAATGCAGTTGCCACAAGATTCGTCGTTTGCGGCTGATCTTATGGCTTTTTTCTCCTTTTTTTGAGTGTTAGTTTCGGATTTTTGATCAGAATTTGGTTTCGCCAGGGGAATTGCAAGGCTTGTAGATGGAGCGTTGAATGCGATACCTTTTGGGTCACCAAAATCGAGGGTTTGGGCGTCAAGAGACATGCCAAACTGACGGCTCTCTGGTCTTAAGGCTAACAAAAAATCAATTTAATTAAAATCGAAAACTTTTGCCCACAAAACTTAATTTCTAGTCGTAAATATTTCATAGAATATTTCCATTTTAACTTCTTTTTAGGCCATTCCAGGAAATCGTTTGTAGCAAAAAGCATTTTTGAAAGCTTAATGAAATTTTGTGGCTCAAGTGTTGTTCTGCCTTCAAAGGACAGCGGCCGACAGGAGGAAATACTCTACCTGATTGTGTCAACCCTTTTTTTTGGTTGCTGTTTTTCGAGGTTTTGTAGAGATCCAAAAAAGTATCAATTCAATGGAAATTTATGCCGTAAAAATGCCACAAGACAAGCCACCAAACAAAAACCAAAAAACACACACACTCTGCGTCTTTGTCTTGCCCTAAGGCATTTTTTCCAATGAACACACCACGGAGTTTCGGTTTCATTTTTTTGCGTTTTTGGCTTTGTGAAATATTTGCACTGATGTCGCTCCTCTATCTCCTGGCCATTCAACTAAGCTGCAAATCGGTTTAAGAGCTTAACGAAAAGGCGGTGGAAATTATACAAAGTCGCTGGTCGCCGTTGGACGGTTTACTTTTGTGTCATTAGGCAAATGCAGCGCACCTCTCCTTCCTCCTGGCCCTCGGTATATATTTTTTATGCCCTGCTCACCTGAGGGAAGCCCTATGTGGGTTCAGCTGAGCTCAGCTTTGGACAATTACCATTAATTACCCGGCGTAGTCGCTGCACTTGGCACCGCAAGGGAACGCCACTGAAGTCCGGTCGAATATCAAAAGGAAAGGCCAGGACAATTTACGCTTGTTTTAAACTCGATTAGTCAGCAGTTGATCCTATCTCCACCCCCGAACCCTGACTCCCGATCCCGATCCCTTTGACCCCATTGAGTGCTTTTCAATTACCCAACACGCAACTGACCACAGAGAAAATATAAAAGGGGGCCCTAAGCCCGCTTAGCCTGTATTGACCACTTGTAACTTGTAATTGAATCCAGCTTGAAGGGCATCTATTTCCTATGATTCAAATATCTGAAAGGGTAGCCACTGACCGCTGCTAATTGAATTTGTCTTGAGTTGTTCTTGCTCGCTTTAACCCTTTTTTCCAGGGCACAAATATTAGCAAAATGCACGGGGAGAAAGTTTTGTATTATTTTTGGATCATAACTATGTCTATTGGTGATAAATTTCTCATAAAGAGGTGTGTTGGTGAATTTTTGTAATATCATTGTTGAAGTGGGTGTTATTGTTGAATTGGTAAATAATCATTTGGGGTTGTATTGTTGAATTTTTAATAGTTTGTTGTTGAATTGGTGAATACTTGTTGGAGAACATCAAAGATCACACCTTAGTATATTCAATTTTATAAAATTTGTTCCTCTGTTCCATTTTCCATTATTTATTCCCAACTAATTTGTCGTCATTGAACTTTTGATAGATTTTTTTTTGGGGCAAAGATTGCAATTTGGCTTTCGCTGGACTCTCCTTCTGGCTAATTTCTAGCTTCGACTCAGACCACTGACTTTCGCCCACATCTCCGAGGACATAAATCACTTGCACTTAAATCCGCTGCTGGCGACGTCTCCGTTTCTATATCTGTATTTGTCTGTCTGTCTGTTTGCCTTGGCCATTAGGCCCAGTCCCAGGATTTGAGGGGTCCTTTCTGGAAGGGTGGCTGGATCTCTTGGATTTTGGCCTTTGTTGTTGAACGCTCTGGCATTTCTATTGGCCCGGAAGCTGTGCGGCCAGCATCTACAAAATAGTCGTCGTGTATGTGTGGGGGGAAAGCAGAAATTTTTATTGCTGTTTTGTGCTTTATTTCCTGCGCACTATTTTCGGGCCTAAGAAGTTTTCCACGAGGAAAGGAGAATGTGGAAAGGAGGCTTTATGCCTGAAAGGCGCGACGGGCATTAGATAATGGTGTTCCTGCTTATTGCTTACATTGGCTTTTTCTTTATCCCCACATCCCTGGGTAGGGCGACTTTGGGGGATTTTCTATAATTTGCAGGCAGCTTAGCGAATTCCGCAGTGGCAGGAGGCTGCGGAGGAGGCGGCCAGAAACTAGCAAAAATAATTTATTGCATATTTAATAGCGCACGTGCCACGGAAGGAACCCAAGTTCTTTATTTATTTATTTTTTTCTTTGCCTTGGCCTATTTTATCTGGGTTTTTAGAATGGTATTTCATATGCCCTAATTGGCTGTGTCCTTTTTTAAAGTCTCAGTATTTGGGGTGCTCTTGTGCTCTGTTTTAAATAAATTCTTTGTTATAATATTTTACATTTATTATGCGGAAAATTATAAGCTTTAAATATGTTTCCATTTGAAATTAGAAGGGAATTGAATTCTTTTTTACACAACTAATTAGTTACATATATTTCAAAATGGCTTTCTTTTGAAACCCTTTTTATTTACTGGTCTGTCAAAAAACACAAAAAGCTTACTTAAAATAAACCTTTCTCCATATAAACTCTCCTGCAAGTTCCTTTTATTTCTTAGCTTCAACTTTTAATTAACCAAAAAGTTTGGAGAGCTGCTAAGTGCAGCTTAACACAAAATTTTCAATGGAACAAATGCCGCATAAATCTCTAAGCTACTTTTACTTGCCAAGCACTCAACGAACTTGCTGCGTGTCTCTCCCCTTTACGCTCCAGGTCGGTCTCTGGGAATTTCTTCCTCAGACTTCGCTGAGTGCCTCGGTTTGCCTCAATGCTTATCCGGCGCAAGGCAATTCCCATTTGGGCCACATATGCCCGGCATTATGGGGCATAAATAAAAATGCCTGCCACGCTCGCTGCTAATAAATGAAATATGATGCCGATGGTGCTGCCAATGCCGCTGCTTCTGTCGAGATGTGCCACCCCCATGGAAATTGTCGTAGCTCCTGTTTTATTGGCCCCGGCCTCAAGTTTTCAATATATCAGTAGATCTCTGCATATTTCTGCACGGCGACACAATTTCTATATTTTGGCAAATTATTTTCTCGGCTGCTCGGGGTATTGGATTTCCCCCGGGCGGCGAGGGGATAAGACAGGCAACATCCACCCACTGGCAGCCCTTCTTTTGGCTTGGCTTTCATATATTTCTCCCCTCTTCTCAGGTCGGTTGTTGGCTGTTGCTTTTCTTTTGGTATGCGCGGTGCGAAAACAAAATTGACGTCAATTACGCAATGCACACGGGGCATTGGTGGCTTCCCTTCGCGGCTTTACCAGTCAGACACCAGCTTTTGCCGCCAAGTTCTGTAGTCCTGTAGTCTTGTGGCAGTGCCACTGCTTTTACTAATCCGCTTCGGGGATTTGGGGAATTCTCACTCCCCCTCGCTCTCCAGCCGGCGCATAGCATACTTTTCCGGGAAACACTTTGCGTCAGATGCTCTCAGGTTGCTGGTTTTCGCACCCTCTGCAATGTGCCTACTCCGGTTTGCCTGCTGTTTGCCGCTGGGCGCTAATTAACGCATTAAATCATATTAATGTCGCCAAATGTTTCAAAGTCAGCCTGTCGTCCCGCTCTGCTTTTCGTATGCTTATTGGGTTTCCTTGGCGCGGACTTTTGGTCCTGTCAATAAGCCGGCCTAAATTGCCTCTAATGCAACAAGGACGAACCGAGAGGGGTGGGTTTTGCCTTCAGTTAATGCTGATGTTGAATCCTGAGGAGTGGCTGGTGGTAATGACGGATTTTATTCCTCTATTTGAGATTATTTGAAGTGTCATTAATATATTTTTATTTAACTTTTGAGGTGTTCTTAATTAAAAACGAGGAAACCACAATGTTCTGTTCAGACTTTCCTCTTAAACAGACTTTCGAACTGCATTTTCTACATCACCTTTTCCTGTTATTAATTCTATTCCTCTTGAAATTGCTGGAAATTGAGACTCGCCACACTTGCTGTCACATTTCCTGTGCAAAGTTGCCCATATTGCAGCTTATGTTGCTGCTGCTTTCTGGCCTGTCTCTCCGGCTTTTAAGCCAAGTTGGCTTCTTAAGTTGATTAGAGCCGAGGCAGAAAAATCACAAATTAATTAAGGAGTCTCGGGCTCTCTACCGTTCTCGGACGCTCCGCTAATAAAACTTATATAATAATTGTTCATAAAGTGTACGATATTATGTGTTTTCAAATGAGCTTTGGCTGGGCTGGCGGATGAGCGGTATGGCTTCGTGTTGCATGTTGCTTGTTGCATGCAACGCTCTGGGCAGACGAGACAGAGACGCGGGAAGCAAAGCGAAGCGATGCCGTGTTGTCAACTATTTCTTCGGTTCATAAAAATTGTTATTAATTGGCACTTAAATGCTCAAACGCAAAAGTTGAGAGACGACGGCTACGACGACGACAACGAGGAACGTTGATGCTGTGTGTTTGTCTGTCTCTTGTAGATTTGCTGTTGCTTTTGTTGCTGTTCCTGCCGAAGCGTGTTGTGAAATTTAAGCTTTTTAGCAGTTGTTGCTTCGTTCGCTGGTTCGTTCGTTGCATGTTAACCTTTGGCTCGCTTGTAATGAATGCAACCGAAACGAGGAGCTGCCTCCCGAGAGGAGCCTCAAGAAAAGAAAAGAGTCTTCGGAGTCTTTCGGAAGAAAGAAGGAGGCAGAAGACAGCACCAGCACCAGCAGCTGGAGACTTACTTAAAGCTCTCCTCCTATAAATTTCCCAACTTCATGAGGCACTTGTTTAAAGTCCATTTTGTGCACTGCGTGAGTGTTTATTGAATGTTTCTTGTTTTTTTTTTTTTGTGAAAGAAAGTCGAGAAATATTAATAAAATGCCATTAAATGGCAATAAAAGCTACAGGCTTTCATTTACACTTATTTGAAATCAGAGATTGAAAAGGCTGACTCTATGCAGCTTAAATTCATCAAGACACATTAACCAGATACATTTTTCATTATTTAGTAAAATGTAATTAAACAGAGAACTTAAACCTGCTTTGAAAATCTCTAAAATATAAAACAAACGATAAGAGAGAGATGATCTAAAAAGATTCCCTAAAATAGCTTAAGCTTCGTTAAAATATATTTTTTTTTAAATTTATTTCACAGAATATTTTAATATTTACTGAACTGAATTAAATAGATAGCTTGATCACACTCTTAAAAATCTGTAATATAATAAAAAATAATTAAGAGAAATGAGCTTAAGGTTCTTCCCTAAAATAACAAATTTCTCAAGAGCCACCCCAGCAAATTCTGTACTTTAAAATCTAAAACACGCTTCAAAGCTGTCTAAAATAAACCAACTTTTGAAAATGTTCAATTGTTTTTATGAACCTATATTATAGTATATCACATGTTCCCTTTAAAGCAGATCCCCTGTATTTAATTTCAACGCTCACAACCCAGTGTTAAAAGCGAATTGCAAGCGCCGCAGCAATGTTAATTAAAATTATAAAAATACGAGAAAATTAAGGCACCTGGAGGAGAACACCTTGAAAATATAATTTCTGTTGTGAGCCAGCAGGCTCCCCACCTAGCGGGCCCCTCCCCACAAATTGGACGTGCTTCGGGAGGGGGATATACGTATGTATGTATATCAGTGTGACTGGAGGAGGGGCAGGGCAAGGCAAGATGCTGAGATGCTGAGATGCTGCTGCTGCCGCCCCGTTGCCATTTTTGGCCGACCGACCGCTGTGAACTGACTGAATGTCTGACTGAGCCGGGGTCCGCACAGCTCGAATTCGAATTCGATTCCGATTCCGTTTCCAATTGCCAGCTCTCCGACCTGGCCGAGTGTAAATGATATATGTGGGCTGGCGGGAAGCGACCGCGGACGGTGGAGACCGAGACGCGGAGACCCAACCGTCTTGTCTGTCATTTTGGAGCCACACAAAAGTCCCAGAGACCCGAGAGCTCCGGGCTCTGGGACTCAAAGCCCAAGCCCAAGCCGAGTGCAAATGACTTATAAGAATTTAATATTTAACAACACAAATCAATTCAAAAATCATCAGAGGGGTGCAGCAAAAAGTACAGAAAAAAAAACTCATTTGTTGCAGCTTTTACACGTGGAGAAAAGGGTTGTTAATTGGGGTTTACAATAAAGAAAATTGAATTATTGATATTTCTATATGATATAGCTTTTATTTAAAATCTGGAAAGGGTAGAATATTATGTAGTTATGCAAAATAGAAATTCATTTAAAAGTATAGAAAAATGTGGGTAAAAAATAGTTTGCTTCTTGATTTCTTAAGTATCTTTATATAATTTTAATAGATATTTTTGGTATAAATTTGTAGCAATATTTCGCTGTGTTCCGTTTTGTTTTTCTGGACAAAGTCTCATTTCGGGCCTGGGCTTGTGTGTTGTTCCTGGTCTTTTGGTATCACTGCAAAGGCAACGAAAATGAAACTTTAACGTTAAGTTAAGGAAACGATCCGGCAGACAATGTACTATATTATGGCCAAGAGCACGAGGGGCGGGTAGGTGGCCCAGCCAAGATGATGATGATGATGATGCCGAGGTCTGAAAGCTAAAGTCGTTAACATGGTGGTCGTTGTGCTGTTGTTGCTGCAGCAGCAGCAGCCTTTTTGTGGTCAGCGCAAAAATTATGAAAAATCTCAAAAAAATAAAAAATAAAACAACGAAGAGAGCCGACTTTTGGCCATGGCCTTTGTATGATTTCTTTCTTGGCTTCACTTTGATTTCGAATTTTTCGTATTTTAAAATTGTATTTTTAGTGTCAGCTCCAAAAACTCAGCCACAACCCCCCATCCCCCTTTCGCCAGTGCCAAGCACAAGGCCAGACATAAAATTAAAAAGACACACAAAGCGATCAAGAAGCAGCATCGCAGCACAAAAGATGCATCTCCCGCTGCGACCCGAAAAGAATCGAAAAAAAAGGGAGAAAAAATACAAATAATAATAAAATAAGGAATTGAACGCCAGCCAAAAAAACTCACCAAAAACCAAGCTCAATATGTATAAAAAATCGCAATTTAACCAAATAAATTTAAGCAATAATTATACAGCAAAAATACAACATAATAAATGCACAAAAATTATAAAATAATTAAGAAAACCATTAGCAAGAGCGAGGGAAAAAGATAAAACAAAAAGTTCGAGGAAGAATTTATATATGAAATTAAATTTGGTAAATGAAAAATTATATAAAATTAATGGTTACTTTATTTGAAGATAATTATAATCAAGCTAAATACTTTCTTTTGATTTTTTGAACAACAAAAAGTCACTGAAAAACATATAACAAAATGCCTGTAAATAAAATTAAACCAAAATTCACTGACAAACCAACGGAAAATAAAAAGAAAACCCAAATTCGATTGGGCGACAAATCTCCCAAGGCGGAAAGTATGCACACCGAAATTATCGAGCATTTAACACGGTCGGGCCAAAGATTCCGATACGGATTCAGATACATAGCCAGACCCAGAGGCAGAGGCAGATGCAGATACAGATGCCGTTGCAAATGCAGAATCGAGATCTCGAAGATCGAGACCATATTGCACTCGCTATAGAGTGGGGTTCGATGGGGTTTATTTGGGGGCTTTGGCGGGGCATAACGGGGGCAGGCAACGGGAATCTGTGGCAATACAAACACTTTGCACTCAACACCCATTTAGCTAGGCCGCCTGGCTGATGATGATGATGATGATGTGGCCGCCAGCCGCCAACAGAATTGTTTACAATACTACAAAAACGAAAGAAAAAAAATACAAAAAGAAAAGTAAGGAAAAAATACAAAAAATGAAGGAAAAACCAAAGTGGGGGGAAATTTTGCGATCGATTGCAGCGCGGCCCAAAGG
>VNJV01017336.1:0-19533 GCA_008042635.1 Drosophila nikananu
ACGACGGGTGACTGTGGCTGGAAAAAGCGGCGGGGAGTTTTCCAATGCTGTAAACTTGCGAGAGGGGAAATTCTCTCACTCTCTCGCTCTCGCTCGCTCTCACTCACTCTCTCCCCTTGAGCTTCGGCCAAAATTTCCCCTTCGTTTTTATGGCGTGCATCGAAAATGAGGGGAAATTCGTCCAAAGTCCGGCTTTCCGATCGCCATAAATTGCAATTTATGAGTTTTGATAATTAGGAAATGCAATTAGTAAGCTTAAAAACGTCGTTTCGAAGCGATAAGAAGTATAAACGGGGAGCTCTGGGTTCTTTATTTCGGAGTTAATGTAATTCTTTTGTCGTCTTAATGCTGGGCGCGTTTCTTGGTTGTTTTTTAAAGGTTTTTGCAGCGGTTTTCGGGGTTTCTTTGGGTTTTTTTTAATATTTATTAATGTACTTTATAAGGTGGGATTAAAAATACTGGGAAAAAATAATCTAATTTATCTTTATTTTATTATTATTAAATACGTAAATATGGTTAATAGTTTAAGAAGAGGGTTTTTAGTAAAGGTTTTAAGGTTTTTCTTAATTTTTTGTTTGTTAAAATAAATGGTATCTATAAATGTATTTATTTTAATTATATGTTATATTTGTATTTAAAGCCTCTTTTGTCCATTTTATATAGATTTATAACAGACAGAATAACAGACTGATTTACTGTCTGAAATTCGATTTTAATTTTTTAAATTAAAATCAAATAAATTAAACCACTAGTTCTTAATTTAAAATACAACAAATTAAGCCACAAAGTGTTTATTGTAATTTAAAAAAATGATTAATTGAATGTTATTTTAAGAAAAAACCTATGCTTTTATTTTGCCTTTTTAAACTATTTAATAATTGTTTTTATGCCAATTTAGTTTTTTATATTTGTGTTTAAATATTTGCATCATTTTATTTAGCATAAAATACATGATATATTTATGAATTATATAAAATTTATATACAAAAATTAAATTTTAAGGGTTTTCAAGCCTTGAAGTCTTTTTTTAAGGTACCTATACATTTTTGCGCAGCTTAATTTTATTTTTATATTTTTGTTATTTATTGCTTTTTTACTTTCCAACTTCTCACTGACAATTAAATTTAATTTGACGTAAATGCCAATATTCCGAATGCAATAATTCTGCTGAAACAGCAGCGTCGCCGTCCGTGCCCAAAGCGGCAAAATACGAAATCCTCGCTCATCCCAAACAAATTTTGGGATTTCTGATTTCCGATGCCCTCGGCTTTTGTTCTTACTTATTTTTAGTTGCAGCTCGAAATCAATTTATAAATTTCGTTTCATTCCTTTTCTTGGTCTCTTTTTTTTTTGTGTTATGCAAATGCTTGTTGTATTTGTATTATTTTTGGCCAGCTTAGTCAGCCGGTTTGGCAGCATTTCCTTGCTTTGGATTTCGGTTTTCAGTTTTCGGTTTTGGGTTCGCGTATTTTATGGCATTTCGCAAGATTTAAGAGCAAAAAACGGTCTGTTGTCTCAAAAATGTTGAACTGAACACATAAAAAGGTCAAAGGCGTTAGGAAAAGATTTATAAATGAATTGTTTAATAGTAGAGTTAAGAGTTAATGCTGACACAAGGTGATTTTTAGTGGGTTGACGTTAGATTAAGAGGGAAAATTAATTCGTTTCTGAGTGTAAGAGTGTGGCAAAAGTTTGGCTTGGATTTTAGATACTAGAAAGAATTTAATTAATAATTTATATTCATTTTGGTTCATGTTAGATCATTAAAAACGAAAATCTATTAAAGTAATGAAGTCTTAAGGAGGCTAAAACCATTTCTGTTTACATTTCACAACTTAATACTTTATTTTTTGCTACACAAAAACCCTTTTAAGTATTGTATGTTTAACTTTTAAATAATAAAAAAAAAACAAAAGCAATATAAAAGATAATACAATAAATAATTATAAATAGTAAATAAAGATAGACAAGTCTGGCCTTCATTTAATTGTTTAAAAACACAACTTAGTGACCGATAAACACATTTCTCCTCCTAATAAATAATACTAAATCTTTCCCTTACTCTTTACCAAGTCAAGTGACTTTATAAAGACTTAATTCTTAACCCAAAACGCCCAAGATTTCCCTTTTGATCCTTTGTTATATACAAACTGACCTTGAAGGCCACATAAAATCACACAAAATGTGTGCAAATTGTTGCACTTTTCGGCTCTCCAAGGGCTCTCCTCCTTGTGGAATTTTACTCCTGGCCCAAAAACAGATTGCATTTTTCGGGAGACAAAAGTTTTTAACAAGCCCAAGGTCCGAGGTCCCCTGAAAGTCCACAAACCTGTGACCCAAAACGATAAGACAGGGTAGGGAGTAATTGGTAAGCGTTGCCTTATCGAAGTGCCAGAGGAGAAGGCCGGCGTTTAATTAGAGTTTCTTGTTTATTTATTTATTTATTTTTGCAGCTTCTGGCAGACTTCTGCGGACCACTGACCACATCGAAGTTTGTCCTGGACTGGAGGGAGGTTGGTCCTGGGCTCCTTTCTCTGTCCAGTTCTCCTCCCGTTTCCCCTGGCTGAACTGCAATTTTTGTGTGCTGACCATTAATAATTTCATTGAGTTGCCGGTTTGTTGTTTGTTTTTCGCCAGCAAACATGCAACAAAGAAGACAGAGGCTTCCGTTCTTGAGTCTTTCCCAGCGGACAGTTTCACTTCCTGCTGCTCTAGATTTTCTTTGAATGTTTTTTCTAAAGAGGCAAACCAAGGTCCTGGTTTTGATAGATTTAGAGAGAGTTTCAATGCAAAATTAAAGGAAGTGAAGTACCTTAAAGTTTTAAGTTTTAAGAGCTGTTTTATATCAAATTTTTTGAAAAACTGACAGAAGAAACCTTTTAGATTTTGTAAGATTTGGAATTTTATAGAATTTATAATTTATCATAATTTTTAGAGAATATTTGTCTAGGAAAATTAACCATAAACTTAATATTTCATTAATTTTTTGCATTATTTTTTATGCAAAACAGAATTTATAATTTCTTTCCTCTTTATTTTTCCTGCAACTGCAAATTGCAAATTTTCTTTGACCACGCCCAATCAAGAGCCTCCCACAAAACGCCCAAATAATACCCTATTTTAACATCCCAAAACCCCCCTTTTTTGGGCACTTTTCCGACCCCCGACTGACCCATGTTTTTGGCTGCTTTTCCTCAGTTTTCTGCTGCTGCTGTTGGTCATGCGATAATAATATTTGTTATTTACTTTAGCGGAAGGAAAAGCCAAGGAAAAATAACAAAAACAACAAAAATAAAGAAATTCTTTTAAAAAGCAACGGAAATGCACATAAATTTATTTATTTTGTGCGTTTTTTTTCGTCCATCTTGGAGTTTCTTATTTTTTCCTCTGTCGCTGGCTTTCCAATTCGATTTTCACGACATTACCGAAAATAAATTTCTTTTTGATGATATTTTTGTAGAGATTTCGTTTTGGATAATTTATTTTTTGGGAAATGTTTTGTTGACAAATAGAGAGAAAGAACTTTTCGTGGTGTTTTCCATATAGGAAAATGTATTTTTGGGGTAATAGAATATATAATAGAATGTCTGGTTAAAGTTGATTTAATAATTAAAACTTTATACAGCTTAATAAGAAAAGTTTAAGTGTGATTTTTACCTTAAGAATAAGCTACAACTAATATTAAATTTCCCAATTGTTAATTTAATATATAAATATCACCTTTGAGCATCAAAAGTCTATATAACAAGTGATCATTTTCTGTTAATCCCAGAAGTGGTATCTCATTCCTTAATTTAGTTATTAACATGCGGCACATCGCCCCCCTTAAACGCTAAGTAGTTTTTCATTGGAAAACGATTTCCTCCATCTGTGTAAAAGTGATTTTCACTTCGGGCCTCACTCCCTCAATAGAATATGTTCTCCCCCCTGACAGTTTCAAGTGGTTTTTCCTAGGCAATCAATCAAAAAGGCAGCTCTAGAAGGAAAACATTTCCCCGACAAATGTGCCACGAAAGGAAAAGATCACCGTGTTCCTGGGGCGGGGAGAGGGATGAGTCACTTGGGATGCCACTTGGAGTCCACATGTGCTGGCAAGCGGACAAAAGGCGAACGGACAAGCGGACAAACGGACACGAACGGAGACAGCATCTCTTAATCCCCCTTGCCTTTCGCTCATTTGCATTTTCCCTACGATTTTCCTGATGTTCCTACTGACTTTTCTTTAAATCTCTCAAACTATAGACATTTTTCTAACTTTGTGTTTGTTCTCTATCTTTTGCAGGTAAAGTATGATTAAAATCAGAGGAGCAGGTAAGTGCGTCTAAGAACCTTACATTTTAAGGAAATTAACTTTGTGGCAAAAGTTTTGAAAAACAGTACAACAAAATATATTTTTGAAATATTGTTAAGGGTATATTTTCTGTTTTAAATGAATAGATTTTACAGACATTTAAATACAGTTAAAAATTAAAGAATTGAAAGAGTTTGAAAGCAGTTAAAATGTGTTCAGAGTTGAGTTTATGTGCTGCGATTTTAAAGGTCTTTTGGTCTTGAAAGGTTAATATTTAATGGTTTAGAAAAATATACATAAAACAACATATGCTGTTGAGATCTTCTTATAAGTAATCTTAAAATTACTTAACTATTGTTTACATTTCTGATATAAAAATACCCTAAATATTTTTGGCATAAATGTATTAAAATTATTTATACATTTATACAGACATAAAACATTGAATAAATCATTATAAATGCTAAATAATTACAAAATGTTTGATATTATTAAAGTAAACTTTAGAAAAGCATTTTCAACAAGAAAAAATTTTAATTTTATATATAAAAAAAATTTATTACCTTTAAGTAGTCATTTCTTACGGAAAATCTGAATGAATAGCTGAATAAAAGAAATAAATAATAACAGTAACTATACAAAATTCAACCAAAATTTAATTAATAAATTACAAACATTTTAGCTGCTTTCTCTTTCACTTCTTCTAAAAAAAACCCAAAGAAATATATAAAATAAACCTTAAAACCTTAAACAACAAAAACCTTAAATTAAACCAAATACAATAAAGGACATTCCGCCCGGTGGTGTCCTTGAGCATTTTACGAGGGCGTGAGGCAGCGGGCACTCGCTGGCCTTGTTTAGGCCGCATTTTGTTGACACGGCCCCGTCGGCGCTGTGGCCGGAATGAACTCCGAAATTGACACTTTTGTCGGCGGCTGTCAAATGCAGAGCGAGTGCCCAAAAGGACATTGTCCTGGATGGATGACCCGGCACATTTGTTTAACCAGCAAAGTTCTGCCATCGATTTTTGTATATTTTCCGAAGAGAGTTAAAGTAGGCCCAAGGATGACTCAAGCGAAATGTTAAGGAAGAAATTAAAAAGGACCTTTAATGCGGTGAAGGAAACTTGTTAATATCTTGACAATTTTGAGGTTTTAAAATTAGAATTCGCTATAGAAAGGATTTTATTTATGAAGAATTTATTGAATTTTATTAAAAAATAAATATATTTATAAATAGCTATAGATTTTCTCGCAGTGCCAGAGGGTGTGAGTCCCGAATCTAGGTAGAATTTTGTACAAGTGTCCTAAGCCTTTTATGGTCCTTTTCAAGCGTTGAAAGTCACAAAACAGAGACAAAAAATCAGTTGTAGGCCAGGAGGAGGATTCGGGAATGAAGCTGGAAAAACAGGTAAATATGCACAGGTAAATCTGGTGTGAATCCCGTGTTGCAAGCCCACAATTCTAGGGAATACAAATAGGAAGTAAAAATTGAAAATCTGCAAAGATATTATAAATAAAATCAAAGTTAAACGACTAAAAAGTTAAGCAAAAAAACAAACAAAGATGTCAAGCCTAAAATATACAAATAAGCTTATGAAAAACCACAAAAAAATACAAAATAACTTAAAACTCATAAAATTCTAAGCCAAATATTAAAATAAAGTATTTTCCTACAAAAAAATTTATAAAAAAAAGTTTTTAAAACGGACAAAAATCAAAATAAAATAATAAAGGAGGCAAAAACTAAAAACAAACATTGCCGCAGATATTCCAACTAATAAAAGCAATAAATAACCATTTTAAACATTATAAAATTACAAATAACAAATAAATTTCAAAATCAAAACATCCACCGAGTGACTGAGAAACTGTGACAGCATAAATATTCGCTGAATAGTGACTCTCAAACTACAAGAACAGCTGTTCGAAAACGCGTTGCCATAAAACATAGCACTGCCTCTCGCTCTGAGGCTACCACCGCACAGGCCATCTCGCTCTGGCAGGCTAACCTCTCTCCCCGGCGAATTCACAAACAAAAACAAACCATTAAAAGCGCGGCGAAAAGAGAAGCGCTCTCTGTTCTCCATGTGAGTGTGTGTGTGTGTGTTGAGAGAGTGCACTTGTCTGTCAAGATTATGGCGGTTTCAGTCACTTTGTTGTGTTGTTGTTGCTGCCGCTGTTGGGGCACCGACGACGACGGCGGCGGCAAAGAAGAAGAAGAAGCAGAGCCGACGGCAACTCCTATTTTTCTTCATGTGCCATTTTTTTCCGTTCTTGCTGTTGCCGATTGTTGTTGCCTTGGGTTTTTTGCTTGAGCGGCGTGCGAGCGAGCAGGCGATAGCAGTGTGAGCGCGAGCGAGCGAGGGAGATGGCGCCACATCAAGTTGATATCGTGTCGTCGTCTTCATCTTTTGCTGTCGCTCGCTCGTCGTTTGCCATTTGATAAATTGCGTTTATAAGAAAGAGATGAATTGTCATGCACACACAGGAGGGCTCCCCTCTGCCGACGTCGCTGCTTCAGCATGTGTGTGAGTGAGTGTTTAAATCATATTGGCTGCCCCCCAATTGGTGTGAGTGAGAGCCCGACCCGAGCTTTCCCCCTTCGCTCACTCTTCACTCCACTCCACTCAGGCCCTCTCTCGCTCGCTCGTCTGGGATTGGAAGTTTCCAAATGCAATTTTCCTTGAGGTTTTCCCGAGTCGATTCCTTTGCCTTGCTTTTTTTTTTTGGTTTTGTTTTTTTGTTGTTTTGCGCTCAGTGGGTGGGGTTTTCCGCCTCCCTGTGCCACCTCTTCTGCTCGCCTTTTGATTATTTTCCTCTTTTTTCGGTGATTTAAATTTCATGGTCCCTTCAATTTCGCAAAAGTTCTAAATATTAAATTAAATTCCAGCTTGACTCGGAGATTCGGGGGAATTTTTAGATGGTTTTTCTTTTTTGTTAGGACTTGTCCAAAGTTTTGCTTTGTTTTTTTGTGCTTTTTTGGGATAAAAGTTTTAGCTAATTACAATTTTTGCGCATTAATTAAATGTGTATTTATTGTATAATATTTAATATATTAAAAAGACTGTATACGAAATAAGTTTTTTTTTTTTAATTATTAAAAATTATTTATTTTTAATTATTATTGCATATGCAATTTAAATTCAAGAAAGTATTTAAAATAAAGTTAGAAATAAAAGAAGTAAACCGATAAAAATAAACATAAAAATTATTTAAGTTAACGTCCAAGTTAATCGATTTTTAATCGAGTTTGCATGCAAAATTATCAAAAGCTTGTATTATTACTATTTTTTACTTTAAAGAGGTTATTTAAACCAAACAATTTTATTTCCTTGGATGCTTCTGTGTTTTAATACATTAAATAAAGTTTTACTGTAACCTCATATTGACTAAGACTTCAAGTAAATTGCTTTTGAATAGTTCAAATATTTAAATACAGAATAGATAAAAAAAGAAAATCTCAGTGATTCCAATTATTACTTTGTATAAATAATTTTTGTTTTGTAAACATCATTCTGTAGTAAACATCATTCTGTTTCTAGTTTCTCTACTTAAGAATCTCCTAGATTTCTAGGTCCCTTTAATTGTAAACAAAAAATACAATAGAAATTAAACATTTATTTAATTAAAAGACTTTGAATTTAAATTCGATTGTCCTCGATGTCAACCTTGAACTTTAACTCTTGTGAATAGACCGATCGATCCGCTGAGCTGCGAATCACCGAATAGTTCCCACACTTAAAGCCCGCTAATTTATAGCCTTTAATTGATTCGATTTCATTTGACTTTCGCTGCGGACATAAATAAATAAATTACACTTGATTTCTCGCTGGCCCCCCGAAGAAGCCGCACAAGAGACACAGGAATCTGCCGCAAATCAATCAAAGTCTCATAAATTTGTCAGAGTGCTGACAGGACACAGACCTCCTGTATATGTACATAAATATATGCCCGCCTGATCCGATTCCATATCCCCCAAGATATATGCCGGCAGATGAAATGGCAACCAGATTAAGTGCAACATCATCTTTTTGACCAGGGGAAAACAGACACGGGAAATCCTTTTTGGCGAGCGAGCGCGCGCCGGAAAACAAACAAGGCTATTTTTCATTTTCCTAAAAACGGCGGCGGCGGCGGCCAAGCTTGCCTTCTCGCCATCTCGCTCCGTCTGTAGCCCATCTCTTTCGGGCGTAATGGCCAACTGCAGCGCCAAGCCAAAAATACGCTGGTGAAAAATTGCCTGGGAATATGTGTTAACTGCTTTTTAAACTGCCACGAGGACGACGACACGACAGCAACAATAATAGCAACAATACTGGGGCGACATACTGCAAACCGAAAATTTGGATACTCTGAATAAAAGGGATTGTATCAATGGAGGGGTTAAAGGAACTATCGAACTATAAGGTTGCAAAGGATTATCATTATTATTAAGATTTAAGGAGGTATCTCTGAGATGGTACAGAGGTTCTTTACAAAGCCATTTAAGTAGGAACATAGTTTTACTTTTATTTTAATATTACAACGCGATAATCTTAGGACATTGTATTTTTATTTGTTGCTTTTTTCCTTTTTCTAAAATTTAAAAACAATTTTGATTATAACATTTATTTATCACAAGTTACATTAGTAAAGTCAGTTGGCCTATGTACATATGTATGTATATGATTAATTTTTAATAGGTTCTTAAATTTTATTGAAATCTATCGAAGTTTTATCCTATTTTTGTTTAAAGCACTTTATTTTCTATTCCGACTTTGTTTTAAAGACAAAATAAAAGATTACTTTGGTATTAAAAATTAAAGTTAAGGGACATTTTGCCTTAGAGTACTTTAAAAATCTTAAGTCCCCGCATTTTATATGATTAAAAATTAAGAAACCAATTTAAAATTGAATTAGGCACTCCTTATCAATCATTAACCATAAATAATTAATTTTAAATAATTCGTATAATCTTATTTCCAATTATTTACAATTCCCAACCTGTAAGAGCATTTTAAAAATCCCAAAAAATAAAAGCCGTAAGCAGACAAAACGGAACAGAACAGAGCTGAGCAGGATGAAACGGGACAGGACAGAGCCGGACAGGAGCGACGACAAGTGACCTGCAGGATATGCAATTTTCGTTTTTTTGGCAATTTATCGCCGCGCTATTTGTTATTGCCGCGCCAAGGGGAGCGAAGGAGAGAGAGAGAGAAGGCGGCGTAGAAAGGGATGCCTGCCGACAAACAGCTGTTTGTGCTTTTGTTATTGTTGCTAGCAGGATCATGTCCTGCAAAGTAGCCAGATCACCGTTATGGCAAGGCAACAAAGCTGCCCGTTTTCTTCTCTTTTACTCCTCTTTTTTAGTCGCTTTTCTTCGAAGGCGTTGCCTATTTATTTTCTTGTGTGCGTGTGAAGGAGAGTGGCCTGTCTGTGTGAGAGCGAAAAAGCGAGGCGAATACGTTGAGCGAAAGCTGATGGACAAGTGAAAAGCGCTCAAAACAGCAAAGGAGACTTTGGAGCAGCGGCGAAGGAACCGTATTTCTTGCCCGCCGCCCCTTTCTTCACTCTCTCCACTCACGCAACGCAATGCAACCTGTAAAGGTGCGGCGAAAGCCAAAGAGAGCTGGAGCCAGAATGGCAAGAGCAACTGCCAACTGCCACTCAAGCGAAAAATAACAAATGGGATTGGTTTTTGCTGATTTTCAACGCCACGCACTGCGACGCCGGCCGACGGCTGCGACGCCAGCAGCGGCCAAAAACCTATAAGCCGTCTCCTTTTGGCCAAAGCCAAATAAATTTCAAACGCGCGGCGAAACGCTACGTTGCGCAAAAAGAGCGCAGTCGACGCCGGCAGCGTACGGTAAGAGAGGGGTGGGTGTGCTTCTGCGAGTGTGTGTGTGTGTCTGCTGGGCTGTATGACTGTGACAAGTGTGTGCATGACAGAGAGGCGTACCAACAAATCAGTCATCGCCAGGATGAGAGCGCCTGCGCTCTCTCGCCGCAAACAACGAAGCAGGCAATTCGCCGGAGTCTGCGCAATAAACAACGCACTATATTCGTCTCGCTTGCACCGTCTGAGTTATGGCCCGAGCGCGCTTAATGGCACAATTGTTGCATGTGAGCGTGTGTGAGGGGGAGAGCGCGAGAGCGAGCCGCCGTGAGAGAGAGAGCCAGCAGCGGCAGTGGCGGCGGGGAATGATTGACACACAGTGTATCGCGTATCCGCACAGTGTATTTTTCGCTGCCAACGTGATACGACGTGTCTCTGTGTTGCGTTCTGCGTTCTCTGCGTGTTCACCGTTTTCGTCGTAAGCGAATGAAGGAAATAAAAGAAACGGAGCGTAGTCGTCGTCGTGGTCGTCGTTATTGCCGTCGGTGAAGTTTATTATTATTATTGCCGTTATAAAAAACACACAAAAAGCTAGAACCAAACCACACACAACAACCGAAAAGCTACGCCTGGAAATCGCGCGCGTTTTTTCCCCGTACAGCCTAGCTTTGCATTACGTGATGCATTACGTTCTTTAGTGTTACCGCGAAAACAACAGCTCTGAATGAAAATTTAGAAACCAAGAAAATAGCGAAAAACTACTCAATATTTTCTGTTGCCGAAAAGGGGCAGCTACTTAGACGAGGGGATCCCGCCGATCCCCCCGCAATATCACACCCTCTCTCTCTGTCATCCAAACTTTTGCCGTCGCAAAACAGCAAAAATTTCAAAATACATCAAATATTGCTAAGAAACAATTTCATTTGTTTAACTCTAGTAACGTAGTATGTAGAAGCAGCTGTGATAAATAGTGCGCATATTATACGAGAATTAACAAAATAAACAACAAAACGGAAAAGAGTATACGAGAAACAAGCAACAACCAACAACTACAACTACAAGAATCCAATCCCAAGGAAGAGTCCAAACCAAATGGAAAACATCGGCAAGGAAGACTAGAGAGACGAAGAGGACGAGCCATGGATTTATGACAAGACCCAACAACAACAATCAACAAAAACTATGTTGCAGCAACAACAACAATACATGAGTATACCAAGAACAACAACAACTATAACTACAGCAACGGCAACTAACAACAAATTGTATACGATTTTTATATAAAAAGAGAAACCAAACAAAACACACACACAAATTATATGTAAATAAAATATAATAACAAAAAAGGAAACATTAAGCAAAAAAACAGATCTCCTACAACAAAACGCGCGCGTAACAACAACAAGTATACAAAAACGTAATAATAATACATAAAATCTAAACAAATGTGCCTGTGAAATAATAATAAAAAAGAAGAAGAGAAGTACGAAGCGCAAGAAGCTTCCCGAAAATTAGATGTAAAAGTGCAAAACATAAAATCCAAGCAAACAAATAATACAAAACAAGTAAAACCACAAAAATTTCAACCAAACTGAGAAAAAGAACTGGAAAGCCAAGAAGTACAGTAGAGCGTCCCTAAAGCAAACACAGAAGCAGCGGCAGCGGCGCAGGACGAAGCAGAAGTCAGAAGCGTCGGAGCGGGACGTCGATTTGTGTGTTGCGACCCCAATTTGTCGGTTCTACTCCAAAAGTGGCACAAATCGGGTTAGACGTCGCTCCCAGAGCATTAATGGCTCAGCCCAGGGTGAGTACTATACCCTAAATCTTAACAGATCGAAGAAATATATAGTAGGTTCCTCCAGAGAGTGTTGTTATCATAAGTACAAAGTAGCGACGGCAAAACTTTAGGGTCCTTTGAGGTAAATTTTAGGTATTTAAAGAGACTTCCAAAAGCCGACGGCACAAAGTTATGGGATATAGATCAAAATAATATGATTTTAATCAGTTGGGAATTATAATATATTATAATTATTTGTATTTGGGTCTTTAAATTATAAGGGAATTTTTCCTGTGCCTTTTGTTTTCCTTATAATTTAGCCTTCAGTGCCTTGTAAACCCTTTAGGGTATATACTATATGATAATAAATATAATTATATAAACAAAAATGTTTCTAAAAAGCAAATTTTTAAAAAATAACTCATGAATATTCCTAGTTTCGACATAGGTAATTTATTTAGAAAGAAATTCATTCCTATTAAATGATTATTTTGATGTTCTATTAGTTGAGTTTAGACCTAGAAATAAAGCCTAAAGAAATTGTTATTTCTAGTAGGTTAAATTTCCAAATCAATTTCTTTAAAACACACGACTTCTCTTTAACGGCAAGTTACTATATAGCTTCTTGGCCCCCAAAGAATGGCTGCCTAAAACCTTCCCTAATATTCCCCATTTTAATCAATTCAATGGGGAATACACACTGTTCCCATTTATTAATAGAGCCCTATCGAGTCGAGAAATTTAACCAAGCGATCCAGATCGAGTGTGTTGTGTGTGTTGGAGTAGGAAAGAAATCGCATTTGATTTATGCGGGTCATTTTCTCGTACAAGTTTATGTAATTAACTCAATCTGTAGGCATCCAAAGTCAGGGTGTTGTACGAAGAATGTTTGATAAAGTGAATCACATTTTAGGGAATTCTTTTTTAGAGGAGTCCGCCTTATAAACAATTGGTGATACTATTAGAACGGTATTTAAGTCTTTTTTTTTAGACCTTGTGACATTCAGAGCACAAAAATACTATTGATTAATCCAGAAAAATGTTTACTAAGAAAAAAACCATTATATTCTTGCTTCTTAGTATTCTTAGAAAATGATGATTTATTTTTGTATTCTTAGAATATTTGTCACACAATTTTAATAATTCCATGAAGTAGATTTTTTCACAATTTGAATGTGAAACAAAGGTCAGATGACCTCAATGTATTTTTCGAAAAACATATTCAATTTTAAAGATTTCCTATATAAATAAGTTAATGACTTTTAAAAGCCCCCTGCTGGATGCGTCCATCTTTTTTCCATCACGTTTATATGGCATAAATTCTCGGCTTACCTTAAAGGGAGTAATAACTTTTACAATCCACCTGGATCATAACTTATATGCTAATCAGGTGACCGGCAGAGTCTCCGCCTCCTCTCTTAAATATTATTACCAAATCGCAGTTAGACTTTATCAATTGATTATCATGGACATGCGAAGTGAACTTGATTTTTTATGAACGGAGCAAGAAAAAAAGACTTGAAATATAAAGATACAGATACAAATACAGCTACGGTGTGCGTTACCAATTAGCGCAGGTATTCCAGTGTGTGTGAGCATTAAAAAAGATAAATCCAAAATGGGAAAATAAAATGTAAAAAGAAAACGTAACGAAATGAAATGTGAAATGCCCGCGGGAATTTTCAGTGGTGATTTTTATGTGTGTGCGTTGCTGGCGAATAAATTTACGCCTGTGGTTTAATACACGATTCTCTGCTGCTGTCCCGAATCCAGCTCTTAACCCCCTATAGCCCCCTAACCAACCACCCTGTGTTTGTGTGTGTGTGTTAACCCGTTTCGTAGCCCATGTAATTCTCCTGCGGCTCTTTTACCCGAATCCGCGCCATTTCAATTCCATCAAATGAATTTTTCGAGATATATACGGGCTGCCCTGCCCTGTCTGTGTGCATTTGATGCATATAATTTTATTGCATACACTGTGTTTTCCGCGGTTTTATTATTTACAATTTTATTTTTATCATTTTCCCTGAATCTCTCTTTCTCTCTCTATCTCTCTGTTTTCTCCACAATATAATTTGGGGAAAAATGGCGGGAAGCAATTTTCGCGCTTTTTATATATATTTAATTTGATTATTTTATGCCAGAGCGAAAAGAGAGGTGCGAGAAGAGAGAGAGAGAGCCAGCGAAAAAAAATGTACAATTGCAATTGCAATTTGTATAAAAATGTGCAATGTGCAGCTGCTGCAGTTTACCCTACACCTCCCTAGCTCCCCTCCTGTTGCCTTCTCAAACGCCTGCAAAATGCGGCACAAAAATTGTTTTGGTGTTATTTTAATTTAAAGGTTAACCGCAGCGTAATTTGTGGCATAAAATATAATTCGTCTATCGTGTGTTCAGTTCAGTTCACTCGGTGGGATATATTTTTCTTTTTTCTTCTTTTTTTTCTGTGTTGTGTTGTTGGCTTTAGAAATAGTAAAATCGAAATAGAAAAGATCAAGGAGAGTGGAGCAGTGGAAAATGCCACAGTCGATGATATTGTGGTTTACTTGAGTGGCAAAAGTTGATGGAAACATTTAAATTCCTAGCGGAAATTTAATGGCCAAAAGGAAATTACATTTTAAAGGAAAATTAAGTTTTATGGCGCACCTGTAGATCATAAAATATTATGTTGCTAGATTTGGTAGAGATAATTAAATATTATATTGCTTTTAATATGTTGATAGATTATACAATTACCATAATATTTGTAATATATAAAAGTGATAATGGTTCAACTCTCAAACCTTGTAACCTTGCTAAAGTCTCACTTCATTAATTTGCTAGCCTCTCAAGCTTGATGTGTAAAATTTGTTAAGTTTTTCTGGCATTTCCTTATCATTCTCCAGCATTTCAATCTTTTTTTTCGCGCCTCTAACCTTCACTGCGAATTCTTCTCTAATTAAGTGAGCAATTCTCTGATGGTCCCAGCTTCTCCTCCATGAGTCACGGCTCCAGAGCAGAGAGTTTCTCCTCTCGCCTCGCTTATCTGACGGATATCAGATATATCTCGGTTTGGGTTGAGAATTCGCTCTGCAGGCACTTCACATGCCAGCGAAAATTGAGCAGGCCGAGAGAGGAATATTTATAAACAAATTACATATGCATATTTCTGCAAGGGGGCACGGGGCGAGGCAGACTCTATATGGGGCCTATGGCCACATGGGCTCCGCTCTTTCTCCACCATCTCTCCCAATGTTGTGTTGTTCCGTGTGCTAAAGAGCTTCATGTTTAATGATCAAATTGCGTGCCTGATTCTTGGGTCGACGGCGGTGCCTGCTGGTGCTATAGTTGTTGTAGTAGTATTATTATTATTTGTTGTTGTATCTTTTGGTTTTTGCCATACAACACATACTATAGTTGCCTAGTTTGACGAGGTCGCCGTTGGAAGTGTTTTCATTAGTTTCATTTCTTTTTACATTTACGCCTAAATCGTCTTGTAAAGTATAGTTTTTTCTTTTAAATAATTTGCCTGGTAATTTCCCCAACATTAAGTCAAAGTGATTCGCTAATATTCTTCGTTCCGATATAAAATGGTATTACTGTTTATGGTTTAGGAAACTCGTTGGATACCGTAAAGAGATCTATCCTATGAAAAAGTGCCTCCACGAGGGGCCAAAAACAAAGGCTGAGGAAAAAAACAATTTTTGTGTGTTGTAAAGTAGAGGAAAAATCATTTAGACAAGTTGCACGCCGCTCATTAAATTAAATGAGCCATCAGCACGCAATTTATTTTCGTATTTTTGAGTAACTTTTGCCAACTCCCAAAGACTTTTGTTTCTTTCCGCTCTTTTGGAATTTTTGTTAGGAAAGTTGGCTTTGTTTGGCGAGAGGTCCTCTTGAAGCAATTTAATTAAATAGCTGAGAAAGCGAGGAATTTTTTGTTGCCTCCGTAGTTTGAAGACCTTTGAGGCTTAAAAAAGTTGGCCAACAAAAGAGTTTATTTGATTAATTTCTAGTCCCTGTTTTATTTAATTTAAAATACTCTTATATTAGCTTGAATTTTATTATCTATTCTGCTGTTTTCTTTAAATTTTCAAACAATTTCAAATTATTTCAAATGATTTTCCTTAAATTTTCGCCCATTAAATTGTCTTCGCCTTCGGTTTGGTCTTTAAATTTCCAGAAATTATCTAAAAGTATATAAATATTTTCTTTAGATTTATTTTAGATTTTCAATATTTTTGTTGCTCGTATTTGAATTTACCTTTTTGGACAAATATTTTGTGTTGCTATTGTTGCTGCGCTGCTCTGTTGGCTTTTTGTTAATCATCTGCCAGTTTTTTTGTGTCCGCGAGTTTGGGGCTCATTTTAATTTAATAAATGCCACGGCCTGACGTCATTTGTTGTTGATTTTTGATAAATGTTAAAACGCCAAAGTATTCATTTAGATTTCTTTTTTTTTCGCTTTGCCTTTGGTCGCTTTCAATTTGGCTACCGAGCATCATCTAATTTTTCTGCTTTAAAATGTATGCATATATTTCGCTGCTATTTCTTTAGCTTGTTTTAAGTATTTGTTTTTAGACATAAATTAAAAGGAGGAGAAAAAAAACTAGCGCACGTTTTCGACGTCTGTTGACGTTTGATGTTTGCCTGCTCGATAATATTGTTATTATAAGCAATAAAAGTTAATAATATTGGGGGGTTGTTGTTGCTGCAACTGTAAATTAAAATAACACCAAGGCACGCAACAAAAATTAATTGTCTAACACCAAATAAAAAACTTTTGAGGCATCCACACAAAAAGACAAAAACAAAAGGAGGGAAAAAGCTAAAAAGCTGGGCGTGACTTGGTTCGAAGGGACACACCTACAACTGCGGCTCGTCTGCTAATTAAGCCAAAGCCAAAAACCGAAAAAAGGGGAAAGAATTATAGAGAAATATATATAAGATATACATATAGAGAGAAGAAATTGAAAGAAAGAAATTCAAATACAACATGATAAACAATTAATTTTGATTAGGCCTTCGACCGCGCCAGCGCAATTAAGAAGGTTTCCTTCTCTGCTGTATTTTCTGTTGAGGGTATTTTCAGGAAGGTTATGAAAATAAAAGAATAAAAAAAGGAAAAGTGTTGTGAGGGGAGCAAGAAATCGATAAACGAAGTCGTCTGGCACAACCAAACATATTGAGGCCTCGATGTGGGCCAGGAGTGGGCCTAGGAGGGTGGCCTCATGGACTATGACTATGTATAATGGCGGCCATTGTCACCATTTTGGCCAAAAGCACACACACACACACACACACGCACACACGTGGTATCTCCATCTCGCTTTACGGTCTGGCTGCATTTTTGCACTCGCATTCATAACTCTTCTGCCGCTGGCGTCTGGTTTTTGGTCAGTTTTAGGCGCCGCCAGATAAAGCCCACACAACCCAGGCCCACTCCCTCACCCACTCGCCTGGTGTTTGCAGCCATTTAAGCCCCTCCATAAATGTCCTTGCCTGGTGCGGCCATTTCCTGGCTTGGTTTGTGCAACATTTTGAGTTTCAAGTTCACGCAGAATTTCGTTATTGCACCGGCCACTCTTCGTTTGCATTTTTGGGGAGGCCTTAACTTAAAGCCTCCATTTAACATTTACCTTTTACCTTTGTGGGGATACTCAGAACTTCATGAGTGTGAAATTTGGATTTTGGTGTGTCAGTTTTAGTTTAACATCATTTAAAGAAGATTGTTAGCTAGTTATTTAGTGAAATTTATAGGTATTTCTAAATTTATTTAAATCAAAATACAAAGGAAATATTTAGGTTAAATGCAAGCATAAGAAATATGTAAAATAAAGTGTAACAGCTTTATTAATAAAAGCATGAGAAATATGTAAAACAAAGTTAAACCAGAAATTGTTAGCTCTAGTTAAATAAATAAATTTATCTCATTCTCGTCTTATTTTAATATAAATCTTACCACTTAAGGCCTTACTTCTGAGTATTAATTTAAACCAAAGGACACACAACTTCAGCTCCAGTTAAAGCTCCTATTCCCCCTTTTATTTCCTTGTACTGTTGAACCAACTTAAAGCTAAAATGTAAATATATTTTCCCCCCATTTATAAGCACTTAAAGCTGTGCCTTAAAAAAGAAATGTACAATTGAGTTGTTGCTGGCTAAAGTTGGCAGTAGTAGGCTGACGACTGGCTTTTAGCAATGACTTAATGTCGCCGAAACACGACAAAAACACACACTCATGGCGCACAGCACAACAACGCACACACACACAGACAGACAGCAACTAGGACAAGAGCTGGAAAACGCAACTTCCCCCCTCCGAAAAAAAGGCAGCTCCAAAAATACAGAAAAACAGAAATCGTAGCTCCTTCAGCGCCTGTCACTGACAGTTTTGAGCACCAAACACACACACTCACACACAGCACCACCCACAGCGAGTGTCATAAATTTTTGAAGGATTTTCGACGCTGAACTTGTCAAAATCAGGACCATGGGCCTGGACTGGACTGCTTTTGGTGGTTGGTTGCTGCTATTGATCCGCCACCATTTCGAGCGAGAGCTTTTCCCTCACTCAACAAGGTCAATGGCTTGGTCACTAAACAACAAAGGGGGGAAAATGGGGAGCACTCTCTCTGCCCGCCTCGTCTGAGCCCCGGCTAGAGATCATCAATCAAAGTTGGCCCGAAACCAAAGAGACCTAAGTGTATTTGCCTGTTCGATTTGTACTCCTCATTGTCTGGGGGCCCCGGGTCGCGTCTTCTTCCACCTTATTGGGGTCTCAAATTCCCACATTACTTATGTACAAGTACAAATTGTGGTAATTTTCAAGATCTCTTTGTTGCCACGGCTTTTGCTCCACAATTTCCTCATTTCTAAACGGACTGAGCCGCGCGAGAGCTGCGGCTAAGAAATCGAAGCAAACAAAAACAAAAGACTAAGAAAAAGCAACGTTCGGTTGCCGCTGCCACCAACACTAAAATTAGCATAACAACTTTATAGTTTAACAGCCATGAACCGAGCCCCAGCGAACCGAAAAACCCGGCCAAAAACGAACTGACTAACCCGGACAAGTCTGTATCTATGAGTTTGTATCTCGTGCATGTGCAAACAGCAACAGCAACGACGCCAAAACGGAGGCAGCACGACGGACATACCCACCGGCATACCCACCGGACTGGCTGCCCCGCTAAAACTAATCTCTGGTGTGTATCTCAAGGATTGCCTCTCAACCTCAAAGGTTGACAATCGTAGCTCTGCAGCTTCTCTTATATTTGTTCATTTTTGTCATGAAAGCCACCTGCGAGCAGCAGCTGCCTCTGCACTATTTCTCCAAAGTCTAGATACAGATGGGCTACTGTATCTGCCAGATATGCTCGCTAGCTCGCCAGGCTGCCTCGTATATCGTTACCTCCTTCCTCCAGGTGCAAATCCTTGACATTTTCGCTTAAAATCTTTCCCCCTTCGCACTTCAACTCGTTTGCTCTGGCTCCCCTCAACTCTCAACGGCAAGTCAATTGCTCATTTAGTGTCAAAGATTTTTCCAGGCTGATAAAAAATCAACCTCAACTTGATGCGGACAGAGAGAGAGAGAGGCAGATACAGAGGGGTGCGGGCACAGGAGCCTTCCTCCCATCATTTCTTGTCGCTGCACAAAAATCTTTTTGTC
>VNJV01017339.1:0-51775 GCA_008042635.1 Drosophila nikananu
TAGAAAGTTTCATACTTTTCCCTCATATTTTTCAGTTTTTGTTTATATTATCTTAGCTAAATTAAATTAGAAAAAGCTTAGCATAAAGTGTGCCAAAAATTAATTTTTAAGACATTGCAAAATTATATTGGATTCAATATAATACAATTATTAGCTTCCTTTAAATTAATAGTTTAAGGGTTTCCAACTGGAATACAATTCCGTATTGCCGTTTACTAGAATATATTATACAATTCTAATTTAAATGCGGTTTAGCGATAGACCGTTTAAACATATTTTTGTATGCCTTTTCAAAAAATATCTGTGTGGGAAAAATATTTTTATTAAGTGGAAATTAGGAAATTTTATCTGGTCCCTTTTACGCTTCAATGATGAGAAAATATGTTACAAATAATTATTATTCATTTTCTACAAGTTTTCCGATTGTTTTTTTTTTTGCAATGTGTGAATAATAAAAACAGCAACATTGCATTCAGACAGCTTTTAAAGTGAGTGACCAGAAACTAACAACCGGACAGACGGACATGTTTAGATTGACTCGGCTGTTGATGCTGATAAAGAATATTATTATTATTATTTTTTATTGTAATAACAAATTTAATTTATATACTACAATTTTTTTTTTAATGCCAGAGCAACTGTGGCCTTCAGGCTATGATAAAGAATATATTTATCTTATAGTGTCGGAAATGTAACCTTCACTGCGTTCCAAACTCCTGCAAGGGTATATTCATCTTGATTTGAGTTTTCTAATTGTGATTGGAATTGAGTGGCTAATTAAATTAAAAGAAACTAAACTTGCATTGGCTTAATGATAATTATTGCAGAAATTTTCTTAGTGATACCTATGAAAAAAAATCGAAAACAAGGATTCCGCTGTTTTTAAAACATTTTTATTATTATTTTTTATTCCTGACATAATCAAATTAAACCCTTTTTTTTTCCTAAAAAAAAAAAGAAAAAAATTAAAACAACATTACTGTGAGGCAATTTTATGTTTACTTCAATTATACAGTAGAATCTGGTTATAACGACTCCGCATACAGCGTCCGTCCGCTTATTGCGACGAAAACTCGATGCCTTGGTTGGTCCCCATAAAAACTTATATGAAAGGGCCTACGCTTTTAGCGAGAAACCGCTTATACCGACGAAATAAAAAACAGCAATATGGGTAAAACCAAAGCTGAAAATTACCCGAAAATTACCGTCCTTATACCATTTTAATGATGAATGATGCATGACAACAACTTTCGCCATTGACAGTTGCGAATGATTTTAGTTAAACGCTCATCGTGTCTTGTTGAAATAATGCAGTGAGCGGCTGTTTTCATATGTCAAAAACTTCTGCTAAACAATAAAAAATCACTGATTCTTTAAATTAAGAACAAAAAAAGAAAAACCACATATAGAATTGTATCCTGTTATATTATGCTTATGAATATGCATTTTTTGTTTACAAGTTATAAAAAAACATGTTATTGCACAACATTTATAAAACATTGCTTTATTGTAAAACTTATTACATAAAAAAAAGAAATAAAAAAAATTTTTTTTTTCCTTTCGGTTAGTGCGTCTTCTGGATATAACAACGTCGGTCTCTTGAAAGTCGCTATAACCGGATTGTACTGTAGTTTTTAGCTGAGGCATACTTATAAATGAATTAAATAAAATAAAATAAAATAAAATATTACCGTTAAAAAGTTGGTGAAAAACTGGGTTCAACAAAACCAAGTTCTCACGCACCGGTTCGCGTCTATGCTGAATCAATGTTTGGCAGCACTGGTTGCTTATGAACAAAAACATGGACAGCATTGGTCGCACATAAGCGAAAAGTCTGGCAACGTTTCGGACTTAAAATAAATATCGATATCTTAACAACAGTAATTACCTTTCTTATTCTTTTTTAAACTTACTTTTAGACTTAAAAAAGCAAATAGAATACAAATCGACAAGAATATTTCTTCTAATGGATTGGTTTTCCCCTTGCAGCTCGCCAAAAATGAAACGAAAAATATCTTATAAATACATATGTCGGAATTTCGACAATTCTGTTTTTGCACTAGTGATGCAAGTTCGACCGAAAACATCGATGTCGATGGTCGTCGATGTTGGCAAAATATAACATCGATGCATCGCTTAACATCGGCATCAACAAAAACATCGGAGAACATTGCCAAATTTCGAAGGGAAATAGCTTATTTCAGAGGTAACAGACTTTTATTTTAACAGAAAGTGGATTAACAGAATTTTGTTGGTGAAATTTTGTAGGGGTAAAGGAGCTTGTCGGCGAAACCCAAACCGTAACAGAGTGAAATTAACAGAATTCTGACAGTGAATGTCGGTGAAAACCGTAGCAGAATTTTGGGAGTGAATTGAAAAACAAGAGAATAAATTCGCTTTCAACATCGAATATCATCGAAAAACATCGGAAAACATCGCTAAGGAAAACGTTGAAAACATCTGTTAGCATCACTTTTGCACAAAATTTCCGCGAACTTCGCAAAATAAATGCCATAATGCAACGGGTATTGTTAACATTACGCGTGAATAAACATTTGATTTATGTTAACTTATGATTTTCAGGGCATCGACTCATACTTTAAGCGGCAGCCCAGCAAACCGAAAAAGGCGGAAGACGAGGTCGGCGAGACGCCAACAAAGGCGCCAAAACGCCGCAAGCCTCTTGTAATATCCAGTGATGAGGACGAAGTGGCCGCCAGTCCCCAGGAGTCCAAGAAACGCAAGACCTCCAAGTTATCTAGCGACGATGAAGTGGTGTCGGCAACTCCAGAGCCAGCTAACAAAAAGATCAAAAATGGCAATAAACCGGCCTTGTCGAAGCTGAAGAAGCACGTGGATCCTTCGGAACTATTTGGAGGGGAAACCAAGCGGGTGGAGGTACCCAAGCCAAAGAGCAAGGCGATTCTGGAGTTTGAAAATGAGGAGATCGACACGAGTCTCATGGAAGTGGACTTGGAAGAGAGTTTAAGGGCCGTGGAAAAGAATGATACGGTTTCCAATACGGAAAAGAAATCTACATCCGAGAAAAACAACAAAATAAACAGTCCGGAGTCTGCGAAGCCGAAGCCTGCTAAGCCAAAAGCAGCAACTCCGCGGGCCAAAAAGGAGAAGCCTCCGGTGGATCTGGAAAGCAGCGTTTTAACAGACGAAGAACGCCACGAACGGAAACGCATGTCTGCCGTGCTCTACCAGAAATACAAGAATCGCAGCAGTTGCTTGAATCCGGGCAGCAAGGAAATCCCGAAAGGATCGCCAAACTGCCTCAGTGGTCTGACCTTCGTGGTCACCGGAGTCCTCGAGTCCATGGAGCGCGAGGAGGCCGAGGCAGTGATCAAGGAGTACGGTGGCAAAGTGATGACGGTGGTAGGCAAAAAGCTGAAGTATCTGGTGGTAGGCGAAGAAGCTGGACCCAAGAAACTGGCTGTTGCTGAAGAGCTCAATATACCCATTCTCAGCGAAGATGGTTTATTCGACCTAATCAGGGAAAAGTCAGGCCTATCCAAACCCGTTAAAGAGGAAAAACACAGCCCTAAAGAGCAGCAGAAGACCTCCACCAGAGAAAAGGCGAAACCCGAAGAGAAGTCTGTCGTCAGCAAGTCAAAGGCTAAAGAGGAGAAGCAGGAATCGAAACCCAGAGTAAGAGAAGAAAAGAGTGCTACCAAGCATAAAATCAAGGAGGAACTGCTCATTTCCCCAGTGGCCAAGAAGGCAAAGCACGATGAAGATTCAATGCCGGCCGTAACCCTTAAGGTAAAGAAGGAACCAAGTTCCCAAGCTCCGGTGATGAGAGCCACCGAACCCAAGAAGCTGGATGAGGCCAGCGTGGCATGGGTGGACAAACACAAGCCCACCAACATAAAGGAAATTGTGGGCCAGGCAGGAGCCGCCAGCAATGTGACCAAGTAAGTGATAATTAAGATAAAATATTGTATATATCCGTTTACACGCCTCTACTCGTTTTAGGCTAATGAATTGGTTGACCAAGTGGTATGTTAACCACGACGGCAAGAACAAGCCACAACGACCTAATCCATGGGCAAAGAATGATGATGGAAGTTTCTACAAGGCAGCGCTGTTGTCAGGACCGCCAGGCATCGGAAAGACTACGACTGCCACTTTGGTGGCCAAGGAATTGGGATTCGATGCCGTGGAGTTTAATGCGTCGGATACCCGTAGCAAACGCCTGCTCAAAGACGAAGTTTCCACCCTTCTGAGCAATAAATCCCTTTCGGGCTATTTCAGTGGACAGGGGCAGGCTGTGTCTCGGAAGCATGTGCTTATCATGGACGAAGTTGACGGGATGGCTGGCAACGAGGATCGCGGGGGCATGCAGGAGCTTATCGCGTTGATCAAGGATAGCTCGATTCCTATAATATGCATGTGTAATGATCGCACTCATCCAAAGATCCGATCGTTAGTGAACTACTGCTATGACCTGCGATTCCAGAGACCGCGTCTTGAGCAGATCAAGGGAAAAATCATGAGTATCTGCTTCAAGGAGAAGGTGAAAATATCGCCTGCCAAGGTGGAGGAGATAATATCTGCCACCAACAACGATATCCGCCAGTCCATAAATCACATAGCCCTGCTCAGTGCCAAGGAGGACACATCCGGCAAAACGGGTCAGAATGTGGCCAGCAAGGATCTCAAGCTGGGTCCGTGGGAGGTGGTGCGCAAAGTATTCACGGCCGAGGAGCACAAGCGCATGAGCCTTGCCGACAAGTCTGACCTCTTCTTCCACGACTACAGTCTGGCCCCGCTCTTTGTGCAGCAGAACTACCTTCAGGTGACACCGCAGGGGAACGCGTAAGTTGAATCTATGGAAAATTGAATATTTATTTTTAACAATATTTTCTTCTCTTAATCACAGAAAGGATGTGCTGGCCAAGGTGGCGGCCACGGCGGATGCACTTAGTCTCGGTGATCTTATTGATAAGCGTATACGTGCAAACTCAGCTTGGAGCCTGTTGCCCACTCAGGCCTTCTTTAGTTCAGTTCTACCTGGTGAGCACATGAGCGGTTACTTCACTGGCCAAATCAACTTCCCCGGCTGGCTAGGCAAGAATTCCAGGACGGGAAAACGGGCTAGACTCGCTCAGGAGCTCCATGATCATACAAGGGTGTGCACCTCAGGGTCTAGGTTATCTGTCCGGTTGGATTACGCTCCATTCTTGCTGAATAATATTTGCCGGCCTCTGGCGAAGGAGGGGCAAGAAGGTGTGCCGGCTGCGATCGAAGTCATGAAGGATTACCACCTACTGCGCGAGGATCTGGACTCGCTGGTCGAGTTAACTTCGTGGCCGGGCAAGAAATCGGCCCTGGATGCCGTGGATGGCAGGGTAAAGGCCGCTCTGACACGAACCTACAACAAGGAAGTTATGGCCTACTCCTATTCCGCTCAAGCTGGAATTAAAAAGAAAAAAGCCGAGGCTGCTGGCGGCGGCGATGAGGATTACCTGGGTGCAGATGATGGAAACGAAGAGGGCGCCGAGACTAGAGCCGATTCGGAGGAAGATGAGGATAAGGATAACCTGGAACTAGATGGTCTTATAAAGACTAAAAAGAAATCTACAGCGACCAGCACTTCGAAAGCAGGTGGTGGTTCCAAAAAGGCGGCAACCTCCACAGCTTCGAAGTCCAAGGCAAAGGCTAAAAAGTGAAGCCACTAAAAACCAATGTTTAATTACTTAATTGATTATTTCTCCAGCCAGGAATCTCTCCAAAGATGCAAAATTCTATGTTGAAAATAATATTGTAATATTGTTAAACATTTGTATGAACACTCAAATAAATTAAGTGCTTGCCATTTTCAGGAAATACAACGCATTCCAATCATCCCCCAAATTGTATGAAAGTATTTGAAAAGAGACTAATTTTACAAGAGAGTTGAAATAAAGAGTAAAGAATTAAACATTTGAGATAATGATTTTCAACAATTTAGGAATATTTAAAGTTTAAATATCTACAGTAAAATGGCTTAAATAGTTCTCAAACTTTGTTGAAATGCAAGTAGGTCTCGGTATTTTGGCTTAGGGTTCATTAAAATTGAATTATCCCCAAAAATTATTAAATTACAAAAGAAGCAACAAAATTTACAAATCGTAAAAAATGTAATAAAAGTGTAATATATTTTTGGCATCTGAGAAGCAAAAACCTTCTTCGGACTCCTGCACTTCAAACGTCACCATCGCATTGGTACCTGATCGTTGGCGAAGCCGGTGCGGGGAAGGTCTCCCTCTTTGGACGCTTCTTATAGGACTGCTTCTCCCTCGATTACAACTCGACCGTGGGCATTGGCTCCAATGTGCTCCGGGCTGGGGCTGAGGTGGCCAGAAAACTGAACTTACCGCGGGTAAGGATCGCTTCCATGCCATGGAAGCGGAGTTATTGCCCCAATGTCCACGTAATTATCATCGTCGGCTACACCACGGCGCTGCCTGAGGGAGCCAACCTTATGCTGGACAACAGCGTGACGCTGACCCCCTTGGGGCAGATGAAGCCTACATCCTTCATCCAGTGGCTGCTGAGCGATCGGGTTAGTAACTCTCCTGCATGTCATGGGGATGTTCCTTATCGGCGGTATATTTCACTGTTAGCTACGGTCAAATTGTAATCGACGAAGAAAAGGTCCTTTATGAAGCGACCGGACATTATATTATAAAGCACATTGGGCAAAATGCCCGAAATTTTTGCATAAATTCATTTTTTTTGTGTTTTTAAATCACAAAATTGTATGTGTCTTCTAATTATGAATACTCCAGATAAAATGAAACTATTTTTAAAAAAATTTTAAAGCGCGCGGTTTAAAATTGGCGCGCTAACAAAGTCAGCTGATTAAATGCAAGCTTAACTGATCGGAGTGCAACCGTGAAAATTGATTAATTTCAAGAGATAATTGTGGCTGTTCTGTTAAAGTTAAAACAATTTGCAAATATGGAAAAGAATGGTAGGGGTATTAATATTAAATGGTTTATGTTAGTTTTTATGTGCTCTGTATCTATTGTCGTGTATTGTTCAATGTTGTTGATGTGTTTTTGCAGCTGAAATCTAACATATTTGATTATCTTCCGTGGAGTATAACTTGTTGGGTCCTCGTCGGTCCTCGGTACTTAAACTGCTATGTTTTGCGTAGAAGTGTATAGATTACGGTCTTAATAATATCTTTTGCCCCTTTTTGCCCCTTTTCGCCCCTTTTCGAAAAAAATGACATTGAAAATTGGCAAAGTTATCATTTTTCCCAAAATTTCCCGATTGTTCCTATGGCAGCTATATGATATAGTAGTCCGATCTTGATCAAATTAAAACCGAAATTCTGGAATAATACAAGATGACCATATTTCAATTTATATGAACATATTTTGAAAATTGCCACAGTTATAATTTTTTTCTCCAAATTTACGATTGTTCCTATGGCAGCTATATGATATAGTAGTCCGATCGGATTGATTTTAATTTATTATTTTACAATAATAATAAAACAATGTTGTGCCAAGTTTCAAGAGTCTAGCTTAACTAGAAATAGTTTTGGTGGCTATCCCATACAAAGCGACGCACACACAGCTACGGTAATATGGGCGGATAAACTAAAGGCGTGGTTATATTAAAAAAAAAAAAAAACCGAAATTCTATAATAATATTTCACATATTTGTGCCAAATTTCAATGCTCTACCTTTAAAATTGTAGTTTATGCTAAAATTTCGGGCATTTTGCCCAATGTGTAAAGTAAGATATAATTAAGGATACATGTTTTTTTATTTTACTACCAATAATTCTTAAGCAAATTTTCTTTAATCCTCCAGCAGCAGTGTAGATCTAATCCACGGAAGTAGAAGTCCTTTCCAAAATCTAATCTCTGCTCAAGGATACAGAGACAATGCTTGTTGAAGAACTTCCAAAGAGGCAATAATTCAGCAAGCCTGAAGATTAGCCTCTGGTGCATCGACATTTATAGACATTTTCCCCTGGCGATCAATCCTGTTCCGCGACTGTTTTTCATAAGGAGCGTCTGCCATAACAAAGTCATAGTCTGCGCTGCCACGCTAGCACCACCCTGGCAGGGTAATTAGATTCTTGTCATCTTGAAGGAGCCCATACTGAATCGTAGTTGCCATAGTAGGTAGTTGCCATTCGTATGTATTAAAGGGCTATCGCTGAACCATCCTCTGACGACCAATGAGGATTTTTTGCTCGTATGTCTGAAATGTCAGACCAGTCATTAAAGTTACAAATTTAAGGGAAGGGTAGTATAATTTCGGGGATGACTTATCTTCTCACATAAGGACTTATAATTCCCAACGGGTTCAAGCGGCTCGTTCATGGAAACCCCTAGGCCGAGCAGCGAAAAGCATACTTACCTGGCGTAGAGGTAAACCGTGATCACGAAGGCGGTTCCTCCGGAGTGAGGCTTGGCCATTGCACCTCGGCTGAGTTGACCTCTGCGATTATTCCTAATGTGAATAACTCGTGCGTGTAATTTTTGGTAGCCGGGAATGGCGTTCGCGCCGTCCCGACATAAGCAATAAATTGGAAAATCTTTACAAAAAGAAATGTTATTTTAAAGTGAGATAAACATAAAAAAAACTTGTGTGTTTAAATTATCCTATATTGTTTCGAACTACAAATTAAAAGATCACAAAAATATTAGATTGACTGAATCAGTAAAACTGTTTGATTTATTTGAAATGTTACCTGAAGAAAATGGAATAGTGTGGAAAATAACTGAGGGAAAAATATATATTTATTTGCTTACGTTTATAGTGTAAGCAATGGACTTAAAATCGTCGGTTCCTTGAAAGTCGCTATAACCGGATTCTACTGTAACTCAATTTGATTTTGAAATGATATGTACATATACATATATACAATTTTATTGATAAATAATAAATATTGTTCACGGCCAAAACCCAGCCGCAAGTCATGGATATATGGTAAATATTTGTAATTTCACTTTTTATTTGAGATAATACATTTTTATTTTTACTTTAAGCAACAAATTAAATGGTTTTAAAACGTAGGGACTAACAATAGTAACAAACATAACAGCAAGGATAAAATGACAATTTTGATAAACAATGGAAACTAGAACATGTTTTGGCTACTGGGGAAGCACTCGCGTTCTTTGCCTCAACAAAGCCCAAAGGTCTCTTGGATGACGCCTCTTCAGCCTTCGCCTTGTCGTCGGGTTAGCCAATGTAGCGGCTAAGTGGTTGGTGTGGGCCTGAAGCCTATAGTTGTAGCGAGTTGAGTGTAGATTTATCTGCTCCCTAACTCTAGGAATGTTGAGGTCGTTTGAAATATCAAAATTTCTTGCGTTTCAGGGCGCATTTGTGATTTGCACTCGCATAATGTTTGAGTAGGAGGCCGTACCCCATATCTGGACCCAGTAGGTAAGTAAGTTTTGGGTTTTTCTGGATGCTTCGAATCGAAACGGTGAGTTAGCGATGTACGCAGTGTCGCAGCATACGTTGCCAGGAGGGTACCCAGTTCTCTGGGATATGGCCAAAAGTGTAAAGTGTACCCTGCGAAACGCCTGCTCGACAGCATCTGATGATGACCTCTCACTTCGACCATGAATGTTCGCTCCAGCAGATTGTAGGAGGAGATATTGCGCAGTTGGTAGGAGGGTTTTCAGCTAAAAATCAAGCCATCATGCCACACTCGATCAAAAGCTGTATTGACCGTTTTCAAAGGCATCTAAGATGTGTTGCGTTACTCGCTGAGCTTGATATGGGGTTCCATGGTGGTTCCGAAAGCCGAACTGGTGATCTGGAATGGCATCCTGCACACAACTTACTGCCATCATTCTGCTAAGAAATATTCTCTCGAATATTTTCGAAAATGTGGGCAGCAAGCTTATTGGTCTGTAAGACGGGTGTGACGGCCCTTTTTTGGCAGGGTCTTGGCAACTCTGCCTTCGATACCGTCGAATCCTGGGGCCTCACTGGAAAGCAATTTTTGTATCTGAATACAAACTTCGTCCGCACTAATATGACGAATGGGCTCTACGTCTGGGCATGCAGTATTAAGAAATGCCAGTGTTGCTTCAACGTCCTCACGCTACGCAGATTAAATGGCTAAAATCGGCCTTCCAGTTCGTCAGCGAAAGCCAAGGAAATTTCAACATCTGATCTGCACCAAGTGTTGTATTTTGCGAGGGGGCTGCCGTTTTACTGACCTCTCTCCTTTCCATATGTTAAATCTATGCGCTTTTATGGGTTCAGCTTTTCTAGATCGGTCTCAGCACGACGATAAGCTCTATATTCGGCAAGGCTTATTTCGACCTCACCAGATCCAGAACTCTAGGTTTTAAAAGAGCATGAGGTGGGTGTGATAGGTTTATTGTACCTTGCCCACAGATTGAGGATTCGACAGCGATGTGGATGTTAAGGGTTATAAGTTGGTTAACTGCCGCCTGGAACCGTGGAATATTCGAGTTTTTAGAAAGAATACGCGTCTTCCGAGAGAGCTTGTGAGCAGCAGTACTTATTTCTATAACCAAGGGGATGTGATCAGAACTTAGTTCCAAGCTTTCAGCGACTGAGATAAGCTCAGAGCGAATTCCTCCGTATGTATATGTCAAAATCGATCGCTGATGGCGTACCCTGGCTGGATATTTGAACTAAGGATACAGTCAGCCAATACTCTACCACTCGGGCAATAAAAAATTTGGGTCCTAGTTTTTATACCCTTGCAGGGTATTATAATTTTAGTCAGAAGTTTGCAACGCAGTGAAGGAGACATTTCCGATCCTATAAAGTATATATATTCTTGATCAGCATCAACAGCCGATCGGACGACTATAGCATATAGCTGCCATAGGAACGATCGTTAAATTTTAATGAAAAAACTTAGCCAACTTCTACAATATTTGAATAAAATTTGAGATTTTTTTTTTTTACATACATATTTTTGTATGACATATGTACATATGTATGTATTTTGTATTCTTAAATTTCCAAAATCGGACAACTATGTATATCATACAGCTATCATAGGACCGATCAGAATATTTTGAGGAAAAAAATCTAACTAAGCCAATTTTCCAGAATTTCGGTTTTAATTTTATTCAAATTGGACCACTTATCATATAGCAGCCATATGAATATATTTATAAATTCATTTAGTTCGGCATGCCGAAGTTAGCTTCCTTTCCTGTTTTAAATAGTATACTGAAGTCATTGCTAGTGCGTTGAAAGTGCGGAGGACAATAAATAGAGGCAAAGAAAATTTCGCGTTGGTCCGTGTTAACCTTGACTGCGACACAATGAGCACTTTGATGTTCCATTGTTAGAAATTGATGGTATTTAAGACAGGACTTTATGAGAACTGCAGAGCCCCACGGAGGCGATCTGCTGGATGATTTGATTGGTGAATGTCATATCCATGTAGGTTAAAGTACTGAGCATTTGAATTAGCAGGACAAAAGGTTGATTAGTGTTTTCTATCTTAGTCTATTGGGAATTCCCTGAAAGCAGCGAAACAAATCAAATTTCCACACCTTCCCATCGAAGACATCAACCTTTAAAAATTATCCCATTCTATCGACATATGCCATATCAGAAAAAAAATATGTTTGCTGGTCACACTAGTTCCGGCCGAAAGTTTCTGAACACGGTGTGCCCCAGTGCTGCCACTTTTTGAGAATAAAAGCAGCTGGTTTTTACTCCAACAAAATAAAAAGGAATTTTAACAATTCCAATTCATCGTGACTACCATGGCTTTCGCAATCGTATCTCGAATAACTGAATTTTTGAATTTTAGCTATTAGCCAACAACAAATATTAGTATTTTATTATAATTATAACGATAATGATTTGAATGATTAATAATATTAACCTAGTAATATTAATTCATTAAATGATATTTCATCGTCAAGTAAAGTGGTCAAAATGTTTGCTACAGAAGAAGAAAATGTTCGATCAATAAGCTGTACTTCGAATTACCAATGCCGTTTCTTTTCGTATTACCTTTAAACAATTGGTGCGATGAATTTTCAGGTTGATTTCCTCAAAAACAAGTGTGCACAAATTATTAAGGTGATCAACGGATCTAATTACAAACAGGCAAAGTGACACTTCTTTTGTGAACATCTCTAAAAAACGTTCTTGGAAAGTTTTGTTGTCTCGTGTTGACTTTTTTCTAATTCTATAAAAGTTCCAAATTGTCCTCCATTAGCAAAATCCTTTTGAGAAGGGATGTCCCATAGATTTTCTTTCGAATTAAAGTCTTTGCCTATGCCTCAATCAGACCCGGATCGAAAAATTCCATCAGTATAAATAAATTATTATTTGTTAATTTTTGCTTATACATATGTCTAAAACTTCTTTTGTGATTATTGTCATATTAGTTTGATCTTTATTGTATGTCCTTAAACATGTGTATATGGATTCTTATTGTAGGTGCTGTGCGGTTTTTATTGCGGTATGAGTTTAATTGTACATTATTGCAGGCGGTAATACATTTCTGTATAACTGAGTTTCTTTATTTTCTTATTTTTTTATGATTTTATCAATGAGAATTATTAAGTATTGTTTTAATGCATTTATTACTGTTTTCGGTGCAAGCCTATACTGTAGTAGGCAAAAATATATTTTTGAAAGGGATAAGCTTTTCTTTATTTGGACAAAAGCTGAAAATTGTACTTAAACTTATTAAATATCAATTCTTCTTATTAATGTATTTAGGCAGACTTAAATATTAGGTAGTTTTTTTTTTAAATTGAATTTTAATCACTGTCACGCCCAACAATTACTTATATACTTGCACATACTTGACATGTTGTTTTATTTTTTAAAAGTGTATTAGAAGAACATATAATACATTTAAATGTTTTATTAAATATTCCACATTTCTATAATTGTTTGACTAAATAGTTATCTATTAGTTATTAACACCCCAGGTATTCCATTTTTATTAGATTTTAACAATATAATCAATATATTGGGTAAGGACCTATAAGTGCCGATACATTTTTAATAAAATGTACCATGTTTCCTTGGCCAAAGGTAAAGTAGACTCAGACTTAAAAAAATGAAGGGCACACAATAGTAAATAGTTTTGCTGTGAAATCTTAACAGAATTTTGCCCGTGATGAGTAACTGAGAGTAACAGTATCTGAAAGTAACAGTATCTGAGAGCATCAGTTTCTGTGTATCTGTAAAAACCCATAAATACGGGTGCAAGATACAAAAAGTTGGCGGCTATGGCGGCGGGATGCCAGATATTCAAAAAATAAAACTCGGGGCAGCAATCGAAGCACGGTCAAACCAAGAAAAAAAATTTTGGTCACACTAGTTGCGGCTGAAATTTTCCCACGCACGGTTGGTCCACGCTCGTCGGAGGGCGGAAAATGCAGTGAAAATTGCAGCGGAAAACAGTGCACAGCATGTGCGGGCATCGCAATCCGAGCAATTGAAAAAACAAAGTGCGCGATTTGTTTGTATTTAAGTGTTTATTCGCCTAGCACAAGTTGAGAATTTTTCGCACAGAGAAGTTCTCAACTTGCGCGCTCGTCTGTGTGAGTGTGTATCTGTGTAAAGGGCGCAGCTTGGCAGAAAACAACACCCAGAAAATGAGAAATTCCAGCCTGCCATTGCGCTTTTAATTAAATTGAAATTAATTGTAGTTCAAAGCGACAAGCTCGTCGAGTTTTCTTTGTTTTTCGCGCAACTCGCTGCGTTGAAAATTCAATAAGCACGTAAATTCCATCACACACACACTTGCAGCTTCACCCGCGCACGCACACCACTGCGAATACTGCTAAGCTGGGCGAGAGCGAGAAAGCGAGAGAGGAACGAGAAAAAACAAGGCAAGTGTAGACTTTGACAACAACAAAACGGGTGGCCCTTGCTCCCTCCTCCCCCAGCGCGTTTGAAACACTCTCACTGCTGGTGTATTGTGCCAGGCACAAGGACACACGTCTCCGCCTCCCACATGCGCGGTTCAGGAGCCAGGGTTTTCGGGTTCTTTATTTTTTTTCTCTCTCTCTTTTCGTAAACACTTGTCGCCTGCGCCTCGAAAGGTGCCGCGCCTTGCTTGAACCGTTATTTTTGCTGGGTGTTTTTGCGTTTCATTTTTTTTTTTTTTGGCAACACATGTTTACCTTTTCAACAGTGGGCGTAAATACAGCTATTAAAATAAGGATAAAGACAGAGACAGGGACACTGAGAGTTGTTGTGAATGAGACGAAAAACTCAAACTCAGGGTAATAGATGGTAACAGAATTTAATTACACTTCTAATTAATTTTGTTAACAAGTTGAAGAACTTGGAATATGAAAAGGATGTACTCAAAAAAAATTTGTTTTGTTAGTTTATGCCTATTTAAATTATTCTGTTAACGGTTTATTATTTTTTTCCAGTTAATGTTTAAACTTGTAACTAATAAATAATAATTTTAAAAAAAAGTATGAATATTTAAATAGTTTTCAAGTCTCACAGAAGAACAAAATTTACGCCATTATTTTTTAAATTATTTTCATTAAATAATATAAATAAATAAAATATGATTTAAAAATTTTCTATCCGCCCGACCTTTTGTTGGAATTTCTCTCGTATCGAAATCCTTTCGGTTTTCTGCTTTCCGGTCCACATTTTACTCTTCTTTCCGCGTCTTCTTATCGCCCCTCACATTTCCTTGCGCAAAATGCTCAGAATTCAGGTCATTGCATTTTCTTGAGTTGCCACCACCCATCACCTCTAGAACCACCCACTATAATTTTCTCACTCTCTTTTCTTCTCTATTTCTGATGTGACTGTTGAATACATTTACATCAATACATTTTCGCTTTCGTTTTACGCAAAGGAAATGAATTCAAACAAGAGGCTTTTCTTTAAATTCACATTATCGGATTCTTAACTTTTATCGCGCGATGAGGTCAGCGCATTTATGTATTTCATATTTCGCATTTCGTATCTGTATTTGCATTATGACGAGGCTTGTCAACACACTCTGTATCTGCGAAAGAATTAAACATGAAAACGGAAACTTATCGATAAGTGCCCAGAGATGGATGATAACGCTCGCCCGCACATGGGATACAGTTACCTAGTTCACATAACGGTGCCAGTATCTATATCTAGAGTGCAGCAGCAACAGCCAGCAATCAAATAGATAAACGATGAGCAAAAGAGAACAGGCCAATGGGGGCGGGGGATCGGTATTAAAAGTTTTAACTACTGTGGGACTTAACAAAGAGTTCTTCAATTCCGCTTATAGCTTAAGTAAATAACTACGAATGAATTATTTATATTTTGTAGGGATTATAATTTCAAGGATTAAAGGTAAACTAAAACCGCATAATTTATACGTTTTATACGGTATATTTTAAAGAACAAATATCAGAAATAACTATTATACGTTAAGGTATATACATTTTTCGAACGATTGGCTTTAGCCAAGTTTTACTGTATTTTCTATTTACAAATACCGCTTACATGCTTTCGTTATCAGAGCGCTCATGTGTGTGTGTTAGGTGAGCGTGGACGGGGGAGTGGGTCGGAGGGGTAGATAAGCCAGCGACGGCAACACACTTGACTGAAGCGAGCGCCGCTGGAGCTGTTGAAAATACTCGTTTGTTAGCATGGCTGTTTCGCTCAGACGACGTGAATGAGTTTTTTTTCTTTCCCATTTATGATAATTTTATTTATTTACTTTTTTTTGGCAACTCTTGTCGCCCTTGTGACATCATCCTTCAGCGTTCTTCAAGCAGTTAATCGAATTAATACGGATTTTGGTAGAGTTGGGAAAAAATGTATTCTTAAATTTCTTTAAATTACAGTGCTTTCAAGGCTTACTTTTTACTTTAAGATATTCATAGTTTTGTAGTTTTTTTTTTCATAAAGAAAAAATGCAACTTTTTGGATTTGACATTCACGGGGCGTCGCGTGTTTGCGATATCTTTTTGCACACAAATGGCTTAAGTTGGCTTCAACACACGATGCTGAGTTCAACTGGAAACCGACACAGAATAATAGAAGCCAGAGCTGAAACAAAACTTGACTTGGCTTGTTGACCAAAAGAGAACGAGTTAATCGTGCAGATAAAATGGGTCAACAGTGGACAGTCACTGTAGCTTACAGATACACAGTTGCAGCTCACAGAGTCCGAGTCCGCTGACAGCCGCAATGGGCCCGGCTAAATTAAGTTGCCAGCCAACTTCCATACACAGTCTATACATATTTTATTTGCGATCTCAATTCGCTTTGTTAGTTTTTTGTGCCTTCTTTCCGTTTCGTGTAAGCGGAGAAAAGCGAAAAACAAATAATAAAATGAGGGTGGCCGGTACTTGCACTCATTGAAATGCTTTCCTTTGTTTTTCGGTAGTTTAATTGAAATTAGTTGTCTCTGGGCAGTGATTTACACTCGTTGGCAGGTTTTCTGCTTTTGGTCAGAGCATAAAACGATTTCCATTTCCGTTTTCAGCAGCATAAAAAATCAAAATGTATCTGGTGTCATGGAGTGTCATGTGCTGCATATAAATTAGCGCAGTTCGAGTGTTTGAGCGCTGGTACAGTAGCTTCCAGCTAAGTGCAAATCAATCTTTGGAATAATACTTTGATCAAAATATTTAACCACATTCAAAGTTAGTTTTCAATTTTGAATATATTTACTCTATACGGTTTCTAACCTTTCGATCATACTTTTATTTAATGTAAGTTAGTTCACCGCCACAAGGCTGCCACCACACTTCAAGAACTTTTATCTTTTCCCGGCACATGACTTTTTGCAGTCTTTAGTTAGGCTTTTATCTGGCTTTGTTCAACAAATTGCCATAATTTGTTGTAAATTCCGTTCAAGTTGTTGGCACGAGTGGTTCGGTTGGTAAGGGGGGACTTTTGGGGAGGGTCTCCGTCTAATCAATACCCATAGTCACTTGTTTGTTCAGTCAAAGTGTTGCCCAGCTGTCACTTGGTTTGTTTGTCAACGGGTTTTATTTTCCACTTCATACTGTGCCTATTCTTTCGTCATAAGCGAAGATATCGTTGTGTATCTGCGAGCTACCTTTGACAATACTAATTGATTTTAACACAGATACACTCACATTCGACGTTGTCGATTGCGGTTTCTTGTGGCTGTTTATATTTTTTTCCTTCATATTTCCCCTGAGCTGGGGGTTTGTGCTGTCTATTAGCCAATAATTTGCTACAGCATGTGAAAATATTTACCATCGTGGCGGTTGATATGTTAGATCAAAGGAAAGTTAACTAAGTAAGACCTAACCAATTTTTTCTATAACTGAACAATATAATGAAACATTTTCATCGCTTCTTTGTAAAAGTAGTGGAATTTAAAACGATTGTTTAGATTACTGTCTTACTTTCTATAATGTGCCTCCTTTTGACGAAAAAGGAAGGTTTTCTGTTGTATTGAAAATATTTCAAATAACTAAGAATAGAAAGATATAACCTGCAAGGAGTTATATAGGATTGCAGCTCACATCGAGCACAGAAAGCAATTAATTTCTGAGGGCTCTGAGGAATATTATCTGTTGTCAAGAACAAAAACCAGACGACGCAGAGCTGGCTCAGCGAAAAAGTTTGCCACACACATGTGTCCCTCCGCCCTACCCTTTCTGCCTGCATATGTATATCTTATTCTCCCTGCCTCTATATATCCATAAAGTAAGGCTGTATATAATGAAATGATAAACAAAGAGCGGAGTCATATAAAAGAGCAACAGGCCGTGGTTGTTGGATGTTCGCTGTATGTGCGTATGAGTTGGGGGGACTTTAAATAAATATTTTAATGAACTGCACTAAAGGCTGTGCCGACGCCTAAAAAGAGTTGACTTTGAAATGCACTGACTTGCTGCCAGTAGGAATATGAACAAAACAAGAAACAAGGCTCTAATATAGAGTTCCGACGATGAAATACCCAGGAACTTATTGGTCGCTCGTGCCCAAAAAACAGTTTGCATACCTCAGACTCTATGGCTCTCTATGCTATAATTAATTATTTGATTACATTTTTGCTATACAGGTAGATAATGGTCCTTCAATATAAAGAAAAAAGTGAACAGAACAAAAACTAAATGTAATAGATAGTTTATGCTGATGCCTGACATGTGTTTAATGACCGCAAAAGATGTGCAAGAATACAATATACCCTTCGATTCCATGAGGGTGCCGAGTATAAAAATCGGCCTGACTGACGGACAAGCGGAGTGCATCCTTTTATACCCACAAGCACACACACATAAATTCTGCTTGTGCGTTTTATTTTTAAACCACTGAAAAACGTGAAAAAAATGCAAGAGGTGCAAGAGAGACAGAATGGAAAACGATGTACCATGTGGGATGTAAAAGAGATTTTTTCTTCGTCGAAGTTTTAATTTTTCTTTCTTTGGCCCTATACAAACACCCAGCTGCAATTGTTGTTCCTCAGGCTTTGGCCTGCTTTGCATTTGCCTGTCTTATTTTCCGAGGAAATCTTCAAGTGATTCATCTTTTACTTCAAGAAGGAGTCGGAGGCTTATGGAAGATGCGGGAGATATATTTTAATTGAGATGCGTTTGGGAATACCAGATATATACATTAATAAAGCACAGAAGAAGATTTCGAATGTCTTAATTGAAATGGACATGTTTAATAAAGAGGAAAACTTAAAAAATTTATTGAAATTTGATGCCGGCGAAGAGTTTAAAACTAGTTGAAGAAAAATTCTTTTTTACATTCTAGTTGGAACTGACAGTTATATGTTTGGTACAAGAAGGTAACGTTTTGCGCATTAGTTTTATATTTAAGTGGTTTAAACCAATACAATGTTACAGATTCATCATATAATATACAAGTTTTAAGCAACCTGTTTGTTTAACATTTATAAGTTTTTTTTAAACTTTGGGATACATTTCCTAGGATACCCTCCTACTTTTAAATATTCAAAAGGCAACCACGCCCCGTAACCGACCTTATCCAACGCACCTAGAATGGCAAGCGAAACTTAATTAATAAACCATGAATTTGTGCCACTCGACGGCATATAAAAGTCATAAAACTTTGATGGGTGACGAGCACACATAACTTTTTGGGTCACACACTCTCTCAGAGTGCATCACATAGATACAGATATGGAGATGTGAGAAAGATACTTTAACCAGAGGCTTCTGCTTTCATCTTCTGTACTTAGAAACTTGGTAAACTTTACTTGACAAACGACAAACTCTTCACTGCTCAACTTTGGCTGCCAGTGATTAAGATGGACAGATCTGCAGCAGATGGGGCGCATTATTCGCCAATTTGAGCCCCGGAATTCAGAGGAGTATGTGGCCAATAAGGCCTGCTAGTTATGGCATGAATATACGTATACTTCGCCAAACGGTGCCAAAGCCAAACTTGGCTCATCATAGCGGTACCTTAACCCCATTCTATGACTTGCAGTAACTAGTTGGTGAGACTAGACTGGGAGACAACTTCCATGAGTCGCTCAACAGCATTAAAATTGATTGCCCGTACGAGAGATGTCCGCATAAGGTGTTTTATGGTTAAGGATCACAAAAGTGGGTCTCCACATTTAGAGAGCGAGTTGTGAAGCTGTTAATAAATCTAATTGCTTGAATATGGTGTACCTTTTGTATTCTGAAAACGATGATTTAATAATAATGGTCTAGCTAACCATTTCAACGAGATGATTAAAAAGTAAGGACCTACAATAGGTAGGTTTCATTCACAGTACAATTATTCTAAAATACACAATATAAATAAGTACTCTTCCATATTCCATATTGCAAAATTTCTTCCTAGAAATATCATTTTTTCTATAGTACCAATTTATCTAAAAACCCTTCAGGCACGGTAGTATTAATCATTACACAATTAGCAAAGACAAATGGCTTACAAACATGCATTTCTTTCTTTAAGCATATAGACACAATGTTCTTTATGTGCACATGCTAATCATTTGATATATTTATGACAAAACGTGACTTGTGCAAACCATGAAGCCAAACAAACTGCTTCAGTTTTTAGACATGGCATATACACATTTCAGATGGTTCTTTCATGTAGAGATACAGATATAGTTAAGTTACAGCAACAGCAGAATACCCAAAGCCTATCCCCTGAGTGGATGATGGGCGACTGTCCGAAAACTTTGGGGTTCATTGAACGCTGTCGGGCGGGTATCGTTATCAAGCCAAGGCATATGCTTTATAGTGTCTCCTTCAACCTGACAGTATGCATATAAGAGACTTGTATCGCATCGTAAATTCACACATTTCACGCCCCATTCAACTTCATGGATGGGGCTGGCATCCTGTATCTCGCAAATTGACAGCCAGCCGGCCACGTTCGCATTCAAATTTACGAGCCAAGGCATAAATAAATGCTTCTTTGCGGACGGCAGTCTCTTCATAATTTGTTCATATTTTATTATTATTTTTTCTGCCTATTTTCTATGGCCTGCCCACAGCATAATTGGCGCCAAACTTCTTTTCCTCTCTTTCTATATACTTCGAAGTAGGTTGGCGATGGCTTCAAGCTTTGGAGTTTTACTTCTTCGTTGTTTCGAGCGTGGGCTATCCACGTGGGTTGGCTTTTCGGGGCCTCGGGCCCGTCAAACTTGATCGGCCCAGACAAGCGGCACCCCAGAAATAAGAAGCAGAAAAGTAGTCCCATTTGATTTGCCGCCTTTTCCCCCAAAAACATTTCTCTTGTTTATATCCCGTGGGTCGATTTTGATAAGCTTATTTATTTTCACAGGTGCCTCACTAATTTCTTCCTCCCATTTCTCAATGTTGGTCTTTCGGCTTCGATTTCTTATGAGTTTTTAATGGTTTAAATAATTTCCAGTCAGTCATTTATTTGGGTCATTGTTTGGAAAACGGAGATTGCCACCCACTGCTATCATGTCATTTATTATTTCAAGCCTGAATAATAGTTTCAAAGAGTAAAATGATTGTCTTGGTTTTTTGTGATATCGTCTTTGACCCTATACATACATATGTATGTATATGCTAATTTTAAAGGGGATTTTTCAATTATCCACACTAGTATCTCTTTTTTTAAGCTATTCACAATTTGGAATATATCAAATAATTGAAGTCCGAGCGATCAAAAATGAATGGAAAAGTAATATATTAATATATATTTACGATTTTAAAAATAAGTTTTCAGCTTTGTCAAATCTGTAAAATGTTCAAATGAAAATGTAGCTCTCAAGATCATTTCAATATTTCCCATCCATTAGGTTGGTAAGCTCTTATGACTATGCCTAACATGAAGTTTCCCTACTCTACTTTATAGGAATATAGGATGGCAAATCCGAAGGAACTATGATGTGAACACCGAATACCACACATGCTTGTTGTTAATGTTAATGTGCCAGCAAATTTCAAAACTGAACGAACAAATTTAGCCAAAGCAGTGGGAAAATATGCCAGAAGCGTTCAAGATCCGACTTAGGAACTCAAGAGGAACGATTGGAACCTAGGAGGCATCGGAGCAAATGTGAAACACATGTGCGTACGTGCGTGTGGGGAGTTGCAGCTTCCAGTTTTCGTTATTGTTCTTTTCTGGCAACGAATTGAAATTGAATTAAGCACTCGCACAGACAATAGGGGAAATAAACGAAACAGCTGAGCAATTCAATTAACGAGAAAACGAAACGAGCCCAGACCATTCCAAGTTAAAGCATTTAACGTAAACTTCAACGAAGACAACAGAGCTATAAGACCAGGGCCTTAGAAGCCGAGTTGAATCGATTTATGCCAGATCCTTAGCACGTCCCAACCAAGATTCTCGTCTACAAAATGTCCTTGGCCGACATGGGCACAGCATCGCGATCCGCCGGCGGCGGAGGAGGCGGTCGTCACTATGACTTGGCCACCGGCGGCGGCGGCGGAGGTCATCCGGTGGGCGGTGGTCTGCCCGGCGGCCGTATGACCCACTCCCTAAGTACTCCATCAGGAGTAGATGGCACACCTTCAACGCCCAGACACCGCGGCGGGAAGAAGCTGACCGTTCGAATTCAGATGCTAGATGATTCGATTACCATGTTCCAAGTACAGGTAAGATTACATTTTACATTACCTTTGAGTTCTGTATAGTTTCTTAACCCGATAATAATTCGCAGGACTGTTAGTGGCACAATTTATAGAACACACAACAGTTTATCTTGTTGCTAAACAAAGAGAATTTAAAGTAAGGAATATATATGTGGCCTTAAATTAATTTGGTGTTCATTGTTGAAATTCTTGAACAACAACATTAAAATTAATCAATTATAAATAAGCAACGCATACAATAAACGTTTACCTAAATGAACTTGGTATTGCTGTAAGAATTTGCATATTTTAATTGGAGTGAACTTGAATTTCCCAGGGCGGATTATTAATAAGCTAGGCATTCTCAGGGCAAAGATTCAACGCAAATTTAATTTTCTTAAATACAATAGGAAAAGATTCCCAAGATTAATATAAAGTAAATAAAACTTTCATAAAACTGCATATTCTGTCACTTAGCTCTACTTTGAAGGTACAACCCTCGCCAGGAAGCACCTGCTGAAACGGAAGTCATCCGTTAAATAGGAATTGCCAAATGCATCTCCATGTGTACACAACTCTGTATGCATGTGCAGCTCTGTCTCGTAACAAACCATTTCACGTGCAAATGGAAAAATATATGTGAAGCTACTTTTAATTAAATGTGAACTCAAAAAAAGAATAAGTTCGGTTGGGAGAAGGGAGGGCGTAGGGACAAGAGGTCTTAAGTTTTTGGTAGGCGTGGCTCACGGTTTGTTTGGCATGGGGCCAGCAAACGGAAATTCATTCCCTGCGTTTCCCCTGGCACACAAGCTGAAATCAACAGGGAAAGTGGGCGGGGGGATTGGTACAGTGCAGATGCAGTACATCCGTTCTCTGGTCCATGAATCCCATGAAAACATGGCCAAGTCAACAGCTTGGCATAGATTTCGTGGGGTGTTTTATTTTGGAAGGATGCTGCACTGGGGTCTACGAACTGTTGGCTGTTGCTGCTGTTCATGTCTGAGTGTTGACCGCAAATCGCATTAATTCAAACTGCATTGGCCTAAAAATACTCATGGCTAACTTCTTTTGCCTCCTTCTTGTACTGCCATTTGTACAACTTCGTCTTTGTCCTGTTGTCCCGAACCTTGTGTTGGTTAATGGATTTCTTCGTAATATTCTAGCCTTGTTCATGTAGTTTCTGTTCCTTGCCCATAAGTGGCCACGCCCAAAAGCGTACACTAAAAACTACAGAGAAATTTGTGTCAATACAATTTTTAAGCATAACTGCAATTTCTTTGATATTATTCAATAATTACATTAACATAATTTCATACTGATTGTATTCTGCGACAAATAAAATATATAGAATATAAAAAATATATATATAATCAAAGCACCATAACGTTTATATTTTACCATATACTTCAATGCTTCTGAACTCAGACTTTTGAGTGTAACTTTCAGCCTTCCAAAGCGGTAGACACATTTCAAAGGCTTCAACGGGCGAGCAAGAGAGCCACGAGAAGTGGAAATGTTTCAGGGCAGAAACAAAATGGATTCCATTGTTTGGGTGGTTTTCGGTTGGGGTTGCCATTGGAGTGGTTGGGCTTGTGGTTTTAGACAGGGCGTTGGGGTTGGCGATAGTTACCGGGTATTGTCGTAGTCTCTGTTGTTGGGTTTCTGGCCTAACCTTTTCGTGAACCAGTGGTACTTGAGGCGGTTCCCCAGCTTGCTAAATGTTGTAAAGTGCTCCGCACAAAACTATTTTTGTGCGATTTTGTGCCACTCTCTGTCTGCATTCCTCTAGTGGAATTTTTCCCTTTTGCATTTGCCTAAGGCAAACTCGACGGTTTATCCAAAACATGAAATGGAAGTTCTGTCGATTTTCCTTTGCTCACTTTCAGTGCCAAATATAGGATTCTCGAAGGCTTAAAGGGCTAAGAGTTTAAATTTACTGAGCAAGATTTATTGTCCCATCGTAAGCTTAAGTTTAGGATAAATAGGCATTTATCCCTTTCAGGGTATACCAAAAGTTCACCCCTAGCAACCTCGCCTTTCTTGCAGCATTAAAAATTCAATCATGTTACAATTTTTGCTGCGCCCAGAAATTCTCTTATGGCGCTGCGTATACGTAACACACTCTTACTATATATTGACATAGTTGCATTTTTTAAAAATAGAAGCCCTGGGGGCACCCAACCCTCTTTAGATTCGTTTTACCAACAACAGGACTGCTTTTGCTGCTTTCTGTGCTTGTGTGTTGGCCCCTGACTAGAAACGAATATTGTTGCATGGTCGGTCAACTGCATTATTAATCAAGGCTTCTAATGGATTTTGTGGCTTGTAAACGATAATACGGTTGTGAATGGCAATGAGGATGTGGAACGACATGAGGATGTGGTGAGTTCTGTGGCTTGCGGCCACGTCCTGATCGAGGGAATGAAATTTCTTGCCGAATCCTCCATTTGTACAACCTGCTGAAGGAGGATTTCCGAAATGCCAAAATGCTTGCATTGAAATATTTTTTTGCACCAGAGAGAATGTGGAGCAGTTGGTGGTGCACTTAGCAATTCTCTGCTTCTAGACTCAGCTGCGAAAGTTTTTGCTTTTATGCCACTCTAGAGAATTTCGATGTTGACGCCAGTTCGTTTATTTATCAAATAAAAATGTTTTTTTATTTGTGGCGTTTTGTGTGCCTTTGTGCGCTTTTCCTTGAACGCAAACATTATTAAAAGCTTATCTCTATGGGTTGAGCGAGTTCTGCTGATAATGCAGAATAATGGAAGTCCATTTTGGACCTGTGCAAAGTCATGACGCCAACGAAAATTATTTATGGGTTTTAGCGATTGTACAAGTTGGTAAGGGCTTTGCATTAATAAAAGAAGGCATTAAATAAATCCATAAATCTGTTTGTTTTAAATAACGGCCATGACAAATTGTACTTTAATCTTAGAATATTAATTTTATTTATCGCAAAACAAGGAAAAAATCAACATTCAATTATGTAGTTAGTTTTCTGTCGATTATTCTGTTCTGTTAACGAACGAGCAAACTTTTTTGACGATTATCACAAAAGTGTCGCAACCAGCGCTTCCTCTGACACCGTATATAACTTTATATGCAATTTGCTGCCTATAGACAATTTCCCGTTTGTCAAGCATATTGCCTTAGAAACTTCAGTTCTTAAACCTCCTTTGCGAAATTCTTAACTTTTCTGTGAAAAGTTTGCCAATAGTTGGAAGTCTAGGCCAACCTGCAGATTTGGCATCTATTCTAATGGGGTTAACTAAGGCCATTCGATATGCAAGGACAATGCATGTGGAACGAGATGAGAGCAAACACCCGCATACGTGCCCCTTCATCTTCTTGTAGTTGTACTGCCACCACTTTATCTACACTAAAAACATATGTTCTATCTTTTAGAACTCTATAATATTAAATTTACAAATTTCCTTGTAAAATCTAGTTTTGGTTAAGATCACGTTTAAATATATTCTATTATAAACTGGGATAAGGTAGTAGTTACTAGTTTTATCATTTGATTGTAATGCTTCAAAATTCAAACCAATATAATACAACAATTTCGATAAAAAAAAAGAGCTCAGCTGTTATTGGGAACTTTAGATTTGAGACTGACCACTAAAACCAAGAAAAATTTAATTTTCCTGGAACATACATTTATTACATAAACGTGGTTTATACTTTTTTTTTTCCAAGTTTTATACAAAATTTTCAGGTGTAGGGCAACACCTGCCTGCAGGTGGCTGGCTGTTATGCAGTAGCTAATGCTCTTTGTGTCGCTTCTGTCTCTTGATGACGACAAATTGAACAACCGACAATTGTGGGCCAACTTTTCACAGCTGCGCTTCTGTGTGGAGGAGGCTAGAAAAGGGCGAAATGGGTTGTTTGCATTGAAAAGCTTCCTGTCGTTTTGCCATTTCCGTTCTCGCTGCCTGCAGAAGTCGCCAAAGTTAATTGGTTTGTTTTGTAGGTGGAGAAGATCCGTGAATTGGCCTAAAAAGATAAATGGCTGTAGCGCCAAGCCGTTCCCAATGAATGGCCAGCCTACGTACATAGACTACATATATATGCGCGGATGCCCCTGTGCTAGGGCCAGGAAAATGTCAGAGCTAGGGCGTGGCCGTAGCCTCATTGTGGCTCCTGGCTCCTGGCTGGAAAAACAGCAAACAATGGCGGTGCAGTTGCGGCAAAAAAGGAGAGAAAGCAGGACATTCCCTGGAGAATTCTGGGCACACATCCATCTCACCTCTCTCTTTCTCTTATACCCCTATTGTTTGCCAAATTAATTAAAATATCCCAGAATGGGGACAACAATTGTTTCAAAAACTGTGCAAATAACATTTTAGTTGACAATTAGTTGGGAAAATTTTGCAATTCTAAATATCTATATTTTTTCAATTCTTTTTGAACCCTCAAATTGCATTTGTGACTAGAGTCAACTGATGTAAATTGCATTAACAGGGATAAAACAAAGTTTTCACTGGGGTTTGCCACCGGGGACTTTGTCGAGTTCTGATTGCGAAAATGAAATGAAAATTTAATTGTGGCTGTGGGTGGCATCAATTTCATTCTTGTTAAACTTTGAGGTTTAATTTTCTCGGATATGCGTCATTTGGTTTCTGGTTTCAGGTTTCGCATGTTGTATGTAAAATCAATGGGTTTTCATATGCGTTTCTATTACCACTGAAATAAATAAACTAAGCTAAAATTTACAAACTTACTTTTAGGGGTTTCACATTTCGAAGAGAAATACTTCTATACCAGACTAACTTCATATCCAGTTCGAGGAAAGTTTCCTCTGTGGCTCTGATTCTTATTGGTTATGATACCTTGGCTACCGAATTTTCCACGGAAACTGAAAACTTCCGCTTACTGCTCATTTTTTATCGGCTAAGACCCTTTATCTTTATTTACTCTGCTGTCCAGCCACGCCCAATTTTATTCGATTTATGCGCTGAAAAGCCGCAAAAACATGCTGGACGGTAGCCAACGAATTTGTTGCTTTTTAGCAAAAATTTGGGGCATATAATATTCAAATACCACACACGGAGGGGTTTAATAACATTTTGGCACGCCTTGCGAAACATTTCACACCCTAATAGATTGTTGCCCGCTTTTATGGGGCTGGCAAGAGAATCGAAATGACAAAGCACTTTGCCTGATTGGTTGGTTGCTGCCGCGATGCGAATCCCTGTATTTGCCAAATGCCGAAGCATCTGGCAGGGACAACTCCTTGTTCCCAAATTAATATATGCCGGGACCAAGAAGCACAAACACACATGTGTCGGGATTAGCAAATTGATATTGGAATCCTAATAGGTGCGATTCTAGGGTCGTGTGTGCCGGATTTAATAGGTTGTCGGAATCTTGTGGCCCATTAATATATGTTTGACTAATTTGCTAATTGTTGAAATCCATTTGAACTGGCTTACAATGGTGATTCCATTTAATTAATTAATTTGTTATCCTAGATTCCTATCCGATAATTAGTGATAAGATTTAACCCCACATTTGCTATTATATGTATGAATATAACTGTAGTTAATTGCGTCTCCAGTAGTTGCTTGCATACGTATATATTTCTTCCTAAGCCTATATGTTTTTGAATGTCTCTAACGTATCCAAAAAAGAGGCAAAACATCTTCGATGTTCCTGCTGACTTTGCCAGCGAAACTCAATTTTTATATAACTTAATTGCAGCCCGAGACAAACTGGCCCAGTTAAGTCGGACTCAATGTGAAAAGTGGAGACCGGGCGTCAACTCAATTGAAATTTATTCAAATGCAATCAGACGCAACGCCCACCAAGCATTTGGCGTGTGGCGTCATCCGGGATGAGCTGCAAACTGCACTCTGTATTAGATTTTAACGAGCTTAACGAGTTCGAGCATCTTAAGAGCATCTCGGACTTAGAACTCAGCTTCTTATCCTCAGTTCTCCTTTGCTCCAAATGAAATGAAATGTAATTGGGCCTTACGAACTTCGCCATTTAATTCCTAATATGGCCCTGGAAAACGGATTGATATAGAAGGCGACTTATCTTTAAGAATTTATATAATCATAAAGAAAAGATTACATGTGGATATTGACTCTAGGGCCTAGATAATAATCATATTCAATTTGCTGATCCTTACTCATTATCTATTATATTCTAAATAGGCTAAAGCCCTGGGACGTGTTCTATTCGAGCAAGTTTGTCGGCAACTTAATTTGCTCGAGGCCGATTACTTCGGCTTGGAATACCAGGAGGTATCCACACACACAAAATACTGGCTGGATTTGGAGAAGCCGATGAATCGCCAGGTGGGCCTCTCACTCATAGATCCAGTGCTGCGCTTCTGCATTAAGTTTTATACACCGGATCCGGCCCAGCTGGAAGAGGAGTATACCAGGTAATGCATGGCTCTTTTAACCCTAATATAATATAATTTAATAAATATATTGCATTGTTTTATTCTAGATATCTGTTCTGCCTGCAAATCAAACGAGACTTGGCTACTGGAAGCTTGCAGTGCAACGACAATACGGCTGCACTTATGGCCAGTTACATTGTGCAGGCATCATGTGGGGATTTTGTGCCTGAGGATTATCCTGACCACACGTATCTCTCCTCATATCGCTTTGTGCCTCACCAGGATGCCACCATGCAGCGCAAGATAATGGAGAACCACAAGAAGCATGTGTAAGTGAATCGGATCTTTTCTTAGCGCTTACACCCGTGTTATTTATTGCATTGTTTATTCAGTGGCCAATCGCCGGCAGAGGCAGACCTTAACCTCTTGGAGACGGCAAGGCGGTGTGAGCTTTACGGCATGAAGATGCACCCGGGCAAGGATGTAGAGGGAGTGCCGCTTAATCTAGCTGTTGCCCATATGGGCATCACTGTCTTCCAAAACATCACGCGCATCAATACCTTCTCTTGGGCCAAAATTCGCAAGATTTCCTTTAAGCGCAAACGATTTCTGGTCAAGCTGCATCCCGAGGGCTATGTAAGAGAATAGCGAACGCTCACTTTAATATGAGAGGGAAAACTAAGGTAATATCTTTTCTCTTAGGGCTATTACAAGGACACCGTGGAGTTCTTCTTCGAGGGTCGCAATGAGTGCAAAAACTTCTGGAAGAAATGCGTGGAGAATCATGGATTCTTTCGCTGCACAACCGTACAAAATACGCCAAGGCGCAAAACACGTGTGCTGTCGCGTGGCAGTTCATTCCGGTAATCAAATAAGTTTTAAACCTAAGTTAACGTACTTATTAATGCCATTGTCTTTATATTCCAGCTATAGCGGCAAAACGCAGAAGCAGATTATTGAGTTTGTCCGCGAGAATTATGTGAAACGTCAAAACTTCCAAAGGTAGGTAGGGGATTATGCTTAAAGTGCTTTTATGTGTAATCCGAGATTTAGACGTCAAAGAAATGCTTTCACCAAAACTCATATTTATTTTTTAGTAATAAAATTGTTCTCTCAAAAATTTTTTGTGGATTTCCTGCGAAATTTTTCATTTTACTTACTTTTATTGTTGGTAAAGGAACTATGAAGCTTTTGCCTTTGCAGCTTGTATTTCCTTAACTGAAACTAAGTTCAAATAAAATTGTATTAAGAGAAATTAATATAACATAATATCTATATTCATATATTCTTATTTTTAAGAAAATACAAATAACATTTATTCATCAGCCTTCAATGCCAAACATCAAATCTTCGTTTTCACCTGACTCGACTCGTTCGTTCGATCGTTGTTTCTTTACGCATTTTATGATATGATAATGGTTTTTGTTTTTTATTTATAAAGAAACTTATTTATATTTACGTACTACCCAACCCAACTGAAACAAATATCCCAAGAAACACAACATGATAAAAGAAAATAACCATGACATGGTAGAAGTGAAGCGCCTTAGAAAAGAGAAGAGGATGTTAATAACCAATTGGTACAAAAACAGTTACTGAAACAACAACAAATTGCACAAAAACTAAAAACCGTTCAATAAAAATTACTAAACAAAAATCTAGTCAAATGTACAGCAAGTAATGACAACCATTTCAATTATTATCGCTACTTATTTGAAATTATATACATTTTTAGATTTCCTTTCTTCATTTTTCTCACTAACCAACGTGGGTGTGTGTACATATAAGATTGTTTTTTATTTGTTCTCGTTCTTTCCTTTCTTTTTGTTAGTATAAAACTGTAAATGAATGTAGTCAATCATTATTGATTTATCAAATCGAATTAACAACAACCCAATTGGCTAACCAACCTTTATGTGTACCATAATCGAAAGCATTCTGATTTGTGTTCTACCATTCATCTGAAGCACCCTACCCGCTGTGACTTTCATAAATATTTAAATCATTGCGAATCATCGTTTGAGGGGACTTACATGTCTCACCCTGGTTTGCCTTGCACTTAAGAGTTGTACTTTAAAATAATCATCTAATGGTAATCTTCCCAAAAGTTGCTTTTGCCGTATGTTCTTTGTGTGTGTTCCGCATAGACTGTAAGCAGACCTAATCTCACGTTAGTTAACCCTTTCTTATTGCTCCCACTAAATGTATAGTTATAGATTAGAATATACATAGTCGTGTTTCCAAAAATCCCCTTAGAGCTTGAATTATATAGTTATATAACTGCATTCGAAGCCACCTCCCGTTTCAAACCCAAAACAACATTTATATGTAAATGTTCAGGGTTTCAAAAGGCCAGTACAAATGTGTCGACGCCCCCTTAGCTGACTATGATAATGGATATTTGTTATGTTATATTCTTTGTTTTCTAGTTGTTTACTAACCAATTTTTACAACTATTTCACATTATGTTTCCTTTCGTTATACTTTCTTCTGTACCAACTTCGCTATCTTAAGCAAAAACCCAAAAATAAATATCCAAATGGAAAACTCAAAACTGAAGTGTGCTAATCTAACTAACTAAACTATCCAAATCTAAACTAAACCCCAAAGCTAACGCTAAACTAAATCCTAAGAGACAAAGCCAAAACTAAAAAATAAAAACACTTAAAACCAAATGAAAAACGAAAAAAGAATGAGCATGTGAAAATATAAAACGTGGTATCCTCTTGTCTTTTCTTTTGCTGCAGGTCTCAGTCATTCCGGCAAGGGCCACTGAATGCTAGTAGCCGAAGTCAATCGCATACGTATGTGAATTCCAGCCTTTCAGCCAATCCCCTACTCCCAATTGACACTGGTTTGTATTTTATTTCGTTACCCATTTATGATGAATATGTGCATTCGATTCGATTTCATTTGGTTCGTTCGTCTTGATTTCATTTTGAGTTCTCGAGCTTTATTTGCTAGCTGACTATGATGAATGAATGGGAACGAATGTCTAGTCGAGTCGAGTTATTGCTAGTCATTTCGAGTAGTGTATGCGCTATGATTTGTAATGGTTTTATGCTTTTATTTTCGCATTGCTTCCCGGTTGCACTGATTGCACCCTGCAGCGGCATGGGACTATCGCAATCAATGCAGCGACTCGATGACCCCTTCTCTGACGAAGAAGGCAGCGGATACCTTGGATCGCCGACGAGACAATCCTATCGACCACATGCGTTCTCAAGTGAGTAGTTCGTTTCGTTTTAAGATACTTAATGGTAACGCCTTTTAAAATAATTCCCATAGGTCACAGCAGCCCAGGTGGAGATTTATCAGACGAAGAACTATGCAGCGGACTCGCCAACCTCCCAGGAGGAAGCGGCATGCTCGGCGGCGGAACGGCAACACCACTCGGCAGTGGCTATGGACCAAATGAATTCGAACCGCTCGCTTTCGCCCCAGGGCCCGCAGTCGTGGACTTCGCCCAGTCACAGCAGCAGCCACCAGCAGCGCGCTCCCGATCAGGCTCGTGTGCATCCAGGAGATCACAATTTAGGTGAGTCTCCCATTCAGTTCGTGTACTATTATTATTATTCTAATTTACGTACTATAAAGACATTTTGAGAAATAAATTTTAATTTAATTTTAATCTCTTGAGTGAATTAATATACTTTTGTGACCATTTACCAATAAGTTTAATATTTTTATACAATTATTTTCTAGTCAGCATTATGATTATGTTGTTTATTAATACCCTAACCCTCTAATACATAAGAGTGTTGTTAAGTCCTTTTGTTTGCCTTTTGCCATGCTCTAAAAGAGATATTTTCGACTTGATAAAGTAGCAACTGGGAAGGTAATGTAGTGTATATACGTCGGAAGTGCTTAAGAACCGATCGGAAAATTAATTTATATAGAATTAAAACTATTTATTGTGTACCCTTACCGGGTAGCAGTCGTTTCAGACCCTATAAAGCATATAATTCTTATTTAGCACCAACTAACGAGGTGGTCAGTCTGTCTTTCCGTTACTATGCAAACTGGTCTAGTCTGGATATTTTTCAAATTCATTGTAATGAGTGTTCCTTAACTGAAATTGAAGGGTTTTCATAGATTGTTTCATCATTTTAAATATTTAGTGGAATCTGTGAATATAAACCTTTTTTGTGTGTTATTAGTATGTGTTTATCATATCTTATGTGATTAAGTTTACCCTAGACAGAGTTTATATGCTTTTGAATACATAAATAAAATTTCTCATTATAATATTTTTAGATTATTTTACTCCCTTTTCATATTGTAAACCCACTGAAAACTGGGGATTTCTTAACCTAATAGTTTCGTTTTCAGTATTAAGTGTTTGGTTTGATGATCTGGATCAGTTAAGTTCGATATGATTTCGGTTTCCTTTGCGTTTGTGTTTCCCTAATAATCAAAACGTGAACCGGCGGATGATTGCTTAACCTCGAATTATTTCATCCGGTGCGCGAGCAGGTCTGAGCCACTTGTCCCACTTGTACAGCAACAGCACCCTTCGTCGAGTCTCAGTGGGATCCCAAGCGTATGTCCCTGCGTCGCCGCAGCTCATCAGCATCAACACGCACAGCAGCAGCACCAACAACAACACTATGCACAACACCAGCACAGTGGTTCGTTCGGTGGATCTCAACAGCTCCATGGAGTTGGAGGAGGAGGTGGAGGCGGAGGAGCCGGGACCTGCGGACACGGAGGAGGAGGGGGAGCCTATGGGGGAGGAGGAGGAGGAGGAATTAGTCGAGGAGGAAGCGGATTCGGACTTGACGGCATCTACCATCAATCGGGAGACTATGGGGGCAGCCTCAGCGGCGGGAGCATCGGTCTCGGCCTCGGGCTTGGCCAGTGCCCATCGTCCGCAGCTTCGGTCACAGGAGTCCCAGTCGCAAACTGTCACCCCAGTCCATTATAGCAGTACCAGTTATTCGATGTCTAAGCAGTGCATGCTAAATAACGCGAATGCCAACTCGACCGAAACGGAAACGGACAACATAATCTACACCGACATCAACGACATGGGCCACTACAAGTATCCCGACTTTCCCAGCGCTGCCCACCAGGAACACAAGATATCCAACAGTGAACATTTAAATCTCAATGACCGAAACGACATATATGCTACGGTTAATCGCAAGGCCAAGTCAAAAACCCGCGAAAAGCATTTCAGTGACGAGTTCATCGACCAGTCCATACTTCAGTATACGAGAGCTAAGCAAATGGGACTTGGGCATGTGCCTGCTCTCTTACAGCAGCCTAGTACGTCTGCTTATGCAGCTGCGGTCCAGGAACGGGCCTACAACAGCGGAAACTACCAGTATCATAACGATCTCAATCACCCCTCAGAGTCGTCATCTTCTTCGTACTTTGGCACTGGATTTGGTACCAAGCGATATGGTCAAGGAGACCGAACAAAGCTGGCTCAATCGGAAAATTATCTGACACCGTCAATGGACTCACAAAGCTCCCGACACACGCATTCACTTCCCCGAAACTCTGAGCTATCTGGTGTGGATTCTGTTGACTCGTACGACAGCCATTACATTACGCACCATTCGGTGGGCAATCTACCGCCCGCTCGCCCCTCTTTATCTTCAGAGAAACTTGAGTACCCGATGGACACCTCGGGCAATCTCTACTCTACGACTCAGTTTGTGAAACCCGAACAAGCAGCCGCTCACTACATGGACGATGACGAGGAGGACGAGGAAGAAGACGGCGAAAACATCTACGATCAGGTTGAACGGGAATCCTGGCTAAAGAGCAGCTCTTGCAAAGACCTATTCGAGCGGTACAGCAGCACTTACTACGATCGAGATATGCCTAAACCGATGACAGCCTTCGACAAGGAGTTTTTATCGTCCAACCGTATCGATTCTCCGGTAACTCGTTACGATGATTCACGCCATTCGTTGTATGTGACAAAGAACCACTCGATCGATGCAAACCAGGATTTCTCTCCATTGCCGCAAAGCAAGGTGTACTCATCCAGCTACCCGGGGAGTACTTACAACACTCAGGAGCACAAACGCCATCATGGTCAGCACCTGGACTACTCGGGTTCACAAGATGACATCTCCCAGGACAGCTACGAACTGCTGGAGAAGTACGACATTGACTTCTTTGGGGGACGAGGACGCTCCGAGGATCATCTACGCTCATGCTCATTGGACTCGGGCAACTACATACCCAGTGATGACGAGTCAGTATCGGAGGGTCATCAGCAGAAGTATCGCTCGGCCATCGACGTTAAGTCAAAGTCGGCGGCGGACATCATGAACGAAATCTGGGACGCGGAGGATCCGCGGTATTTGCCGCGCGAAAAACTCTCGGTCAAATCGGACGGTAACTTTTACAAGAAGATTCAGGAGGCTCTGACCCGCACCTCGAGCCAAGAAAGCCAAAGTGAGCTCTTCGAGACGAAGATCTCGCGCAGCTCAGACTCTAGCAAAAAGTCACGCGACAGTCTATACCACACGGACAGCAAGAAATCGCGAGAGACAACCAAGAGCAAGACATCGGTGGCCTCCAGTCAGGACTCAAAGGAGTCGCTTGTCGGCGATTGCTTCGGACGCAACTACGAGATGCCTACTACCACCGGCAAGAAGGTCAAACAGTTTACCAAGAAGGAGCTCTACGAAAAATTTGCACAATCTAGTCAGGAGTCAAAAAGCGATTATTACGATGCAGTCGAGACAGGCGTTGAGCCACCCCCAGAGGGTCTATACTCCCGTCCTAAAGTAAAGAGCCACGATTGCTTGCTTTCGGACACTCACAGCTCCACTGCAAATAGTTCATTCTACGACAGTCGGGACACATACTCTACATTCCCCAGCAACAAAAACCACAAGACCTCAAAGGTGCACTCGATTAGTTTGCAAAATGTGGAGATCGAGCGCAATGCCAAGTCCTTCGGCAGCAAGTCACCAGAGTCCGTTTCCACACCAGCTTCCGGGAAACGATGTCGTGAGAAGGATATCCAAACCGGAGACTCCCTAGACCAGATGGCTCCCATGAAGCGAGGGAGTTCGCAATCCTGCAAGATTTCAGCCTTCCGCCGACGCTCGGACAGCGAAAATATCTTCAGCTTCGACCAAGACCGCATTGAGTGCATCCAAAAGTACACAAAGCAATGGGAGGGCCAGCAGCCTAAGGACGAGAAGAGTAAGCAGAGCCCAGAATATCCACTAACTCCAGAGCTTGTGTCGGAGTTTGAAAAGCAGCAGGCACGCCTAATCGCTCATCAAAAAATTACGAGAAAAGAAGAACTTATGGCCAAGACACACTTTGAGGAGTACAATCCGATAATGGTGCCTATGAATTACACCTCTCATGCTACGGTGGAGCGCACCAAGAGCGATCCCAATTCGCTGGCTAATCGCTCCCGTTTGGGAAGTAATTCTCGGCGTCACGTCCTAATGCACCAGAAGTCCATTGATCTTACGCCAGCTGACTCAAACTCCAGCGATGAGGACTACATCTACAAGCAAATACCAAGTGCTCCACCACTTTGTAAGGCACATGGAAACTTTGAGATTCCAAAATGCTACGACGGAACTCCGACTCCACAAGCCACTCAAGAGTTGCCCAAGACGGGCTTTGAACTTCCAAAGAGTTTCTTTAGGGATTACGAGAAACGGTTTACAAAGGTTCTAAAGGAGGATATTCCATATGTCCTCCATAAACGCCACATAATGAACGGTACAGCACCCTCTCCCAGTGAGAAAAAGCATACTAAGCCGAAGTCTCCAAAGTCTCCAAAGTCACCTAAATCACCGAAATCTCCTAAATCGCCAAAATCACCAAAAGCAAGTGGGGGACTTCCTGGGATTGGGGCTGCCGACTTTCTTCCTGATATTCTTGATAGCCTTTTGCCTGTGGAGACTAAGGAGTTCCTTTTTACCCAGAACATTGACCTGTCTAAGGTGGACCCTATAACACTGGAAATCGACAAAACCATACCTACAATTCAGCTTTCCTCGCCGAAACGGGACATCACTAAACAGATGGATGCTTCTACTCTGGAAAAGCTCAACAAAAAACTCAGCCAAATTGAAAGCGACTCGGCCACCAGTTCGCGGACGGAAAGCATGCAGCAGCAGAAGCTGGAGCAGAAGCAGATGGAGCTTATCCAGAGTCTTCGCAAAGAGCTGCAGGCAAATGCCAGAAAAGCCAATAAGCCTCGAGTTATTCCCAAAACAAAGTCGGCTGGAAAATCAAAGAAGGGCAAAACTAGGATCACCTCATTCTCTTCTGATGACGAGAGTCTTGACTCGGACGACGTATTTGGATCAGCAGAGGCTATACCTGATCGCCTCGAGTTCTCACCGCCGCAGTCTCGCAAGGAGATCGAATCGATCCTTCGGATTGAGCAGAGTCGCCTCATCTCGGCTGCCTGGGGTCGAGGTCAAACAATGAGCTCTACAGAAATAGAGGGATCTCCACCTCAATGCAGACGTCTAGCGGATCTGGAGAGTCGCTATCACACCCAAAAGTTGGACCCTCAGTATGCAAATGCCACTGAACTAAGACGCATCTCAGAGCGATCCATTTCGATACCCTCGTCGGAGGATGAACCACATGTGCCAATGCGTGGACGCATGGACGAGTGTACGAATGACTATCAGCGAAATGAGAACATTCCCTCTCCCATTTTGGAGCACGCCGAGTTCTTTCGTAGCAACGATGATATTTACGAGACTTGTCATGAAGAGAGGATAACTGGCTCAGATATTGATTATACTCTAAAGAAACAGACTGCTAGCGGGGCCAAGTCAAAAGTGAAACTAATTGAGGAGATCATCGACTCTTCAATAGTAATGCGTTCAAAGGGTCATGCTCCGATTCTTTTTGCTCATGCACGCTTAAATCTCTCCGAAGGATCAGTGTCATTACAGCGGCAAAAGGCGACCCAGCAACAGTCGCCAACCACAGAAAGACGAACAAAAAGCCTGGACACTCCAGTAATATCGTTGCACCGATTGCCGCCCATGAACGCATTCTCCTCAAAGGACGACACCGTCGGCTTCGAGGAGGAGGCCGAGATTCTTGAGGAAAAATCTCTGGAGCGGGCCAATCAAGCTGCTGCTCCGGATGACGATACCGCTGATAGCATTCACTCCTGCGCTGGCTCTATTCCCACTCAGAGCAGCTATCAAACAAATGGAAAAGATTCGCTGCTAAGTGCGATAACTATAGATAGCGAAGAGGCACAGCTTCTTAATCAATTGCGTTACATTGAGAAGATCGCCCTGCAGGGCGTCAAGATCAAGGACAAGAAAAAATCAAAGATGAAGCTGAGAAGCGGTGATCACCTCATTCTAAACATACCAAAGTATCGGTTCACTGATTGGTCGCCTTACAGCTCAGCCAATAGTTCCCGTAAAACTTCCCCGGGTGTCTCAAGAGCCAGCAGCATTGAGAGCACGGGTAAGGGCAAACTTAAAACCTCTGAGCCTTACAAGGGAAAATCGTTGTCCAGGAGTCGTCCGGAGTCGCGTCGTACCAGCGCTGATGATATCAAAGCCCGAGATGGACGCGGCAGCAAAAAATCAAGTCCAAAGGAACGACCCAGGTCTATTGATATGCGACGATTGAGCAAGGACAAGAGTAAGTCCCAAGAGGAGACCGAAGCAGATATTGCCAAGCGTAAGGAGCGCCAACAGAAGCTTTACGAATCAGCCATGAAGCAGACCATCACCATGCTCAGTCCTGTAAAAGACACAATGCCGGCTTTCCCTGCTCCCGAGGACAAAATACTAGTAAAAACTGACGGCGACAAGATAATCATTGAAACAGAGTTTAAATCAAAGGCCGAGGACCACGTACTAATTGCCAAGAGCCCAAGAAAGCTGGACAATTCATTAGTGAAATTTAGCCGTAGCTTTGACGAAGGTCGCAGCCCTGACAAACTGGACAAGGCGAACCGCAGCTTCGAGGATCGCAATAAATCCTTTGAAGACTCCGAGAAGTCTGACGCTCCAGAGGATATGCTTATTAAATCACCAAAGAAGATCGCCAAGGCGCAGGAGCTGAAGCAGAAAATTGAGGGTAGCGTTGTCCACAAAAAAATCGATGGAAAGTCAAGTAGTCTTGAGAGGCCAGCCGAACACCACTATCTGGGTCCAGATGTTAAGGCGCGGAGCCTCGATGATAAAAGGCAAGCCTCAGAGGCTGCTAAAAAGAACGAGGATAAGCCAGCGCCAGTGGCCAGAAGTGCTATTGGTGATCGCCGTATGTTTGCCCACCAATATCAGGTGCCAGAGGTAAGCACTACAAATATAAATATAACTTTATTCGATTTAATTTTCTGTGGTTATTATTTGCACATCTTTTTAGCCCCTTCAGGAGGATATCGACATGCAGGCGGTGATCTCAGAGCGTCGCTCTCTGGAGATTCTTAAGCGTTCCTTACCCTCTGAAGATGCCAGGGACAGTGAAGGAGCTTTTAGCCGGAAGCCATCCACTGCTGAAAGTCTTGACTCTTTTGTCTCTGCCGACGACAGTCATTCGCCGGCCAGCAAGTCTCCTATTCCAGGAACTGGAGGGGGAGCTGAGGGCTATCCACATAGGGTGCCAACCATTGAGTGTGAGGAGCCATCTATCGAAGAGGACGACAATTCATTGGAGAGGCGACATCTGCGGGTTGGGAGGCCAGATACAAATCGATTGAGCTTGGATCGTAGTCGCAGCGATGAAACGGGCTCCTGGATCACCGTTGAATGTGACGAGTTTATAGGTTCGGATACCTCCGATAATGAACCGCGTACTCTGGAACCAGATCGTAATGTCCTGGAGACGCAGGCTACTTTAGAGGATGCAAATCCACTAGAGTATTCCAACTGCGCAACTCCCACCTCTGATCTGAATATATTGGTGACACCACCCAACGCGAGTCCTCAGATTGAAAAGTCTGTATTAGAAACCTTCGAAAAGTACACCGGCTCCTCGGACAGCAGCAAGAAGAAACATAGTCTAGACAAGCAAAGTGATCGGTCCAAGAGCTCCGATTCGTGGACAAGCGGAGAAAAGGACACAAGCCCGCAAAGACAACAAGACTGGAGCCTCTCAGTAGGCAAGGAGAAGAGCTCAATGGAGGAAGAATCCAGCGTGAGCTGTTCTATTGCCCGGCCTTTGGGAATTTCTCAGGACTTTGGCAATGAGGAGGCTAGAAAGTGCCAGGAGCTGAAGCAGCGAATGCTGCAATTGGACGTCAGCAAAGATGACATTACACCTACGGGATCCAATGAGCAGACGCCAACTAATGAGCCAAAAGTTTTAATGGGAAAGAAACCTAGCACACCAACCCTCGAAAAGCAGAGCCCAATCGACCTAGGTACCAGCACAGAATCATATCTGGATCCGATTGAGGAACGCATTGCTAAGATCTTAGATCGGGGAGGAACACGTACTGAGGACAGCGAGTCCAGCTCGGGCGGGTCTCGAAAACCACCGAGGATTGAGAAACCGGCAAGGGCTAATTCTGGAAAGAAACTATCGGTAACTCGAGCGGAGCCGGGAAAATCTGGCAGTGATCGCAGCTCACAGGAGTCAAAGTCTAGTTTCGACTCAAAGGGATCTCTGAGCGTCGAATCGCGAGGTTCCTTCGAGACGGAAAGTAGCTCTGGCTCATTAGGAGCAGCTCAGAGGCGTGGCCCAGGTGATCTGGCCCAAAAGGAGCAACAAAGCACCTGGCGTCCGTTTCCCATCGAAAGCTCTAACAGCTCCAGCACAGATGATCCATGGCACCATGTAGAAACTGATGGTGGGTACGAAAGGTATGATGCTCAGAACCCCCTGCGCGACTCCTCTGACAGCGATGTGAAGGAGGTCTCCCCAGATGAGCAAAAGGACGCCAGCGATGCCAGCTACCAAGATGAGCTCAATGATTTCCCAGCGACTTTCGGTTACCCAGCAATGACTAGTAATCTTGGCGGGATCGGAGTGAATCCCACAGACATCATTGGCTATAGTACTGGCTTTACATTAGGCCGAACCCTTTCAAGAATCTCGGAGCGTAGCACTGCCTCCGAGAAGTCCAGCATGGAGGACGATGTGAGCAAGGCCTCAACGCATTCGGTCAGCATGCGAGACGAATCTGTGGGCTCCACAGACCACCAGCCCAGTCTGAGCTCTGACTCGCGAAGCAATACTAACTTGGCTTACATATCCGATGCAGATCGGCGCACCTCTGCCGAAATGCCAGAGATACCTTGTGACTCGGCCACTGGCGATCGTCTTTCCAGCTTGGGGAGTCTAAACGAGCCGAAATCTCCCACCCTTGTCACAGGACGCTTCTCTGTGACCCATGTCGATGAACTTCAGGGGGACGATGTTGAGCGGCATACTCTTATGTGTCTGTCGAATGCGGGAAGCCAGGACTCGGAGGACTGGCCACTCCCAGAAATTCCCTTTGATCATGTACCAGTGAAACCGGCCGACTCGATGTACGGTATGCCGGATCTAGACAAGCCTGTACCCAAGTCCTTCTGTTGGAAGGCAAGCTTGTCGTTTCAGCAGTCGCAGGACTCGATAGATTGGCCATCGCCGCCTTCCAGTGCTGTCGGAGCTCCCGTCATTGTGGAGAGTATTGAAACCTACTATGCGAATGAAGCCCAAAGTGCTGATAAAGTTGTTTTAGATGAAGAAGCTTCAGTTGGACCTCCCGAAGTTGCCAAAGTACTACCTTACGAGGACACCGCGTATCTCATGTCGGCGGCATTCGATGACAATGACTTCGGCAGTGAGCAACTGCAGCCGGACACAGTAAGCTGCCTCAGTTCCACCTTAAGCGCAGCCTCCTGTCTCTCGTCCTCCCTTAATGTAAGCTGCACCACCTCTTCAACACAGGCCACCGCTAGGGTTCAGCGCAAGAACTCGAGCTCTGAGGTAATTGTTGCCCAGCCCACGAGATCACCAGCTCCTAGAAGTCCTCTTTCCGAGGATGAACTGTTCTCCAGCGACGACGTATTTATGCCCGGCACTATTAAGGTGCAACTGTCCCCGGATGCACAACTAAGGAAGCTTTCGCGGGGCTCCAACAACTCGGACACTTCCATTGATGACATCTTGTCGGGCAGTACCACATATTTGGAGGACCAGACTACCGTGCGGCGGAATTACGAGGCGCGCTTAAGTAGCGGAGGTGGAGGAGGAAGTTGCAAAAAGTGCAGTCACTCCAGTCACTCAGAGGAGGAAACCAGTTCCCTTGGCACCGATCTCGATGGTACAGTGAGGATGGGTGGCATGCAGCAAAAGAAGTGCACGCATAGCTCTCACTCTGAGGACACCTCCATTGGGCTAAGCATTTCGGAGTGGTCAACTGGTACCAACACCGTACGTCAATATGCAAATCTTTCTGGTTCAGACAGCCTTTCCGCAGTATCTACTCATTCATGTGCTAAGAGCGAGAAGTCGAATCAAACCAAGTCGAGCATAAGTTCGATCAATAAATCGGCGGAGAGCTTGAACGAGCAAAGTGGTGGAAGTAGCTTCTCCCACAAATTTAGCGGAGATAATGGTTCCTCAGATGGCCTACGATATGACATTCTATCAAACTCGGAAACAGATAAGCTGAGTGAACCCACCTCGGCTACTCGAAGCGATGACACCACATTAACTCTTACCGAAATGGCACATACAATCAGCGAGTGGTCGACTTCCAGCAGTCGCACCTTGGTGGGGGTTACCCCCGGGGAGTATCATCCACTAAAGCAGACACGTGTGGGCAGCAAAGCTAGTCTGAGTTCTCCCAGCGAGGAAAAACGTTGCTCTCTGCCACAGGTCCACAGAAGAAGCGGTAGCAACGGCAACCAGGCAAGAAACGGTCAAGAGCAAATGGATACTCCAACGGGCCCAGAGACCAGTGCAGCTGCCCGCAAGCGTCGGTCTCTGGAGATGATGTCTAAGCTATACCAAAGCCAGGAGATCTGCTCCGAGTCAGAGTCGCCGTTCGTCGAGCGTTTATACGCCCACACCGAGAAGCTGACTGAACGCTACCAGAGTCAAGAGTTCGTACCGCTTCATGGAGGCACTCCATCAGTCCAGGTCCCGCCACCCACCTCCAGTCAGATACAAACCCAGCAGCCGCAGCTGGTGCGCCAGAAGCAAAGGGCACCACAACCGCCCACAGCCCCAAAGCCAGCGGTAACTCGTCCCATCATGCAGGCCTTGCTCAACAAGATGAAACAACCTGGATTGGCGGAACAGGCGGCAGCAGCTGCCGAAGCTGAAGAGGATGCAAAAGCCAAGAAGGCGCCTCCACCTGTAGTAGCTGCAAAGCCTCCTCCGCCACCCGTGCCCACTGTCCCGCCCATAGTGACGCCGAGCGATTTGCCTGGCGATGTTGTCGCTCCACCACCTAAGCCGCTCGCTAAGCACCACAGTTATGACGACAGAACAATGTCCAAGACCCAGATTCGCGAGTTTAAGACCACCAGCAAGCAGCTGCGTCAGTCGAGCTCCTTCCACGAACATATGCTCAGCAAGTCTCAGCAGTCATCACAGGAGCTGCCCATGCGGATTGACGAGGAGCGAGATGCACACTCCACGTCCTCGGCCACCTACACCACCACCACTACCAACACGCTTAATAGCGAGAGTACGGAACCGAATTCTCCACAAATGCAGCAGCGGGCGGATAAGTTGGTTCGCTGTTCACCTTATTACTCAAGCAGCCTAAGCTCCGAGTCGCCACCCAATCAGTTGGTGCAGAAACCGCCAAGGAAATCGGCCAGCCAACTGAGTGCAGGAGCCATGGCCAATTCGTTGAAGAGCCCGCCCAGCGGCAATGATACTGATAGCTCACTGGATGTGCGAGGGCAGGAGGCTAAGATGAGGAGCAGGGGCTATCGCAAGAAGCGTCAGGTGCCTGCCAAGAGGATGAGGGCTAATATGACAGCTGCTGCTCTGCTGGAACAAGCGGAAAGCTCAGAGTGCTCGGAGGGATATCTACCGGAGGTGGACTCGGGGAGCTCCGAGTACTCATCCTGCCAGCGGGACGATCAGTACCTTGAGTTCGACGAGGAGCTAGAAAGGGAACATGAACAAACAGACGAGTACGACGACTATCCCCAGTACGGGGGGAAGTTCGAAAGCTTGGACATGAGCGACAATGTAGACGAGATGGGATTTCCGCGATACGACCGCTTGGGTCATATTACCAAGCCCATGTACCATCAATCTGTAGTAATGGAGCGTCCTAGTGCCGTGCAGGTTCCAGCTGCTGCTAATCACCCAATGCCTCCAGCCACGGGCCAGCCGGTGAAGCCAGCTCGCACCAAAAAAAGGCAACTGAAACGAGAAGATTCCATGGCGGCGGGAACTTCAGGGTGTTCAGCAGTTGCCGCTCCGATTCAGCCCTACCACGGACGAAGCTATTGCAATCCCGAGGAGAGTGAATACGAGACCCGGGGGGGTGGTCTGTCCGATGAGCTGGCCAACTCTAGTGAGGATAGCTGCAGTGGATTCGGTGGAGGAGGAGCGGCTGCTTCCGGATCGGGAACCATAAGAAGGGGAGTAGTGCCCAGGGGAGTAGGGCAAGAAACAGAGCCGGCATTAGGAGCCCAAGTGCGGCAGGACCTACCCTACCCAGACTTCCTCTCCGACTACGAAAGCGAGCCCATTGAGTATGAACGGTATGCGTGCGGATTAGATATACGTGTGGATCCGCCACCAAAATTTCACGACTCGGATGAATTAAGTGACCAGTAGACCAGTAGACCAGTCCCCAGTCTCCGAGGGATTATTTAGGAAAACGAATGGAAACCCCTTAGCATGTGCTTATCGAATGCAGCCTTTTGATTTGTTCCGTTGCCTTGGAAACGTTTTTAGAACAATTCTACCATTTTTACACACGATCCAAGTACTTATTACCTTATAACTTATTTGTAATTGAGACTGATTTACGACAAGCAAAAAACCAAAAGTATACAACCCAAGAATCTTAGAGCTGCATAAACAACCGAAAAATATCTAATGACAATTTGGACAATTATAACTCTCTCCTTGAAGCGTTCGAAAATCAAATCAAATTTAAATAAAACAATTTAATCAAACATTACCAAACATAACAAATCAAATAAAAATACCATAAAAAATCGACATGGCGGTAGGTCGGTGTAGATTGTGTTGCCTATAAGCGGTATCTACGTATACATGTATACATATATGACAATGTTATAGATCGATTCAACATTTAAATATATATACAAATATTGGATATATTGAGCGGAAACGTTAAAAGAGTTGAACAAATTTTAATGCACTGTTTAATCATCGAATAATGGAATACCAGATACAAGAATAAAACTGTTTAATTGTTATTTAGCAAATACAACACGAATCGACACACGATAGTTAAGAAGTCAGTTATTAAATGAATTATATTACATTATACGATTCATTCAAGTTGCCAAGAACTCTGCGCGCCTTCAGTGTATTTGGTCAGTATTGGTTGCGCAGATCTATAAATCCTATCCAGCTGAGTTCCAATCCAAGTGTCAAAGCCAGGCATGCCTAAATAGACATAAGTACGAAGTCGACCCTCTAGTAATCTGGTATATTGACAAATCAGCCAAAATGCTTTCAGCACTAACCTAAGGAAACCATTGGGTAGGGATTGAATAGTTCTCAAAAAGACATCCTTTCGACCGATCCTCTAGTTCCAGTTTTCTCCCTCATACTATGTGTACCCCCTTCCAGAACTCGGCATTATCACAGTATAATGAAAGCATTTACTTAATGGCGGCGTTTTCTAGTCAGGTATATTTTATACAGTCCTTAAGCTCAGTAAGATTTTATTTATGGTATATATGCAAGTTACCGAACTTAACTATTATTACTTACGATTCTCACAAATGCAATAAGTGTTAGTCACTAGTTCTAGTACATAAATGTGCCAAATCGGAGATCCGGAAGTGGAAAGACCTATGCCAAGAGTATTATCTATATATGAAATTGTAATAGGAGGGGTTTGCAGAAGAAATTAATAATTACCCTGTTAAGTTTAAAAACCCCATTGGGAAACCTAGAATTGTATGGAATAGATTGATGTATGTTTGATCTTTAAGTTTACAATACGCGGAAAAGAGATATTTAAGTGTTGTTAGAATTGATGCGTCGAAGAAGCCTGGAACAAGGCAGAATAATGATCGTACAGCGTACAATAATTTCACTAATTTAATCCAGATCAAAAATATTCGAATCAAAATATCTATTTGTGTTTAGCTGATAGAGTAAAGGAAAATGTAATCAAGAATTGGTTGTTGCGAACAAAGCTTGCATCTACGTTGAATAAAGAAACCTTTTATATTCGGAGGAAGTCTAACCAACCTGATTTTAGTTAGGGAGCAAACGATTTTAATGTGAGAATTTTGTATAATCCCGACAGAAAACATTTTAAAACATGTTTCAGGTTGCTAGTGCGGAAATGTATGTTTATGTAGGTTACATTATTTTGACTGGGTCATTTCCTCGAGTTCAAACTTATAGTTAATTTCAAACTAAAATTGTATTTACCTAGAGAACGACACGAAACACGCAAGATACTAGCTGAATTTTAAGATATTAGAGAAAGAACACAAAACAAAAGTTTGCTTTGTATCACAGAAAAAAAAACCAAAAACCTTAAAAAAATATATAAATTGAACAGAAAATTACAAAAATAAGAACACAGGAAGGAATGAACAGAATCAATCATGTGGAAGGGGAGTCTTATTACGAATGATGTACACGAGCAATCGATTTAACAAGCATTAAACTATAATTATATAGAAACGAATCTAAATAAATAAAATTTCATTAATCAAATATAAACAACACCGATGAGTTTTATTCCAATATTTCATGCTATTTTAATTAGCGACCAAAAACTTTTCAGCAAATTGATTAATTACATTTATTTTACTTATTCCTTGTTTTTACTACAATGTAAGCTTATTTAATTTATAATTAGTTCAAGTCGATTATGTTTGTATTTAGTTTATCTACAAACTATAGCACTTCATATCGTTGCATAATTAATAATTATTTTTAAAATTATAGTTTGTTTTCCATTTAACTATTTAATTTGTATCATTTATTTATTTTGATTTCCCTTGAATTTGTTTTTCTGTTTCAGATGTCTACCATGGCATCAATGGAAATATGTCCCTAGACCGACGCGGAGAGATAACAACTCCCCCCACTCGCTATGACCTCACCCTGGGATCGGACAAGTCGTCTTCCCTCTCCCGATCAGAGGCTGGAACATATGACGTGATTCAGGCGGAGATTCAGCACGCCAAGCGCCAAGAACTGGCCACCGGCGTGGCCACCGCACAGCATCAGAACGGCCACAACGGTAACGGAGTTTCGCCTGGTCATTCCCATTCCCTGACCACGCAGCATGACATCGAGGCCGAGGTGAAAAAGCGGAAGTGGCCAACCGAGCCGAGCTACTTCTTGGCCAAGGAGCTGCTGATGACAGAGCGAACGTACAAGAAGGACCTCGATGTGTTGAATACGACCTTCCGGCAGGTACTGAGCCTGGACGATGTGGAACAGCTGCAGCCGCTCTTCGAGCTCCTGGACTCGTTGGCCCAGCACCACAATCTCTTCCTGCGAGACATCGAGCACCGCCTGGTTCAATGGGAGGGACGTGGAGGCCACGAAGCCCACCGCATCGGTGATGTTATGATGAAGCACATGGCAGCACTTCCCATCTACGATGAGTACGTGCAGACGCATCTGGACATACTGCACTGCCTGAACGAAATGTACGAGGGGGATGAGCGCTTCCGGCAGGTTTACAAGGACTTCGAGCAGCAGAAGGTGTGCTACCTGCCAGTGGGTGAGCTCCTGCTGAAGCCCCTTAATCGCCTGCTGCACTACCAGCTTTTATTGGAGCGTCTGTGCGACTATTATGCGGAGGAGCACATTGACTACGCCGACTGCCAAGCGGTACACCATTTGCTAGTCCGCAGCACCAAGGGAATCCGGGCCCATCTGCCCGATTCGGCCAACTTTGTGGAGCTATGCGAGCTGCAGCGTGACATCAACTTTGAGCAATTGGTCCAACCGCACCGAAGGCTCATCCGCCAGGGATGCCTCCTTAAGCACTCGAAGCGTGGCTTGCAGCAGCGCATGTTTTTCCTCTTCTCAGATTTGCTTCTGTTCGGCTCCAAGTCGCCGCAGGACCAGAGCTTCCGCATCTTGGGTCATGTTCCAGTGCGATCCCTGCTCACCGAAAACGCCGAGCACAACACCTTCTCCATTTTTGGCGGGCAGTGCGCCATTATGGTTAGTGCCGGCACCACCGCCGAGAAAACTCTCTGGTTGGCGGAGCTCTCCAAGGCAGCGGCAGACATCAAGAACCGACCGCCGAACATGCAATTGCAGCTAACGACGCTCAAGAACTGCAGTGAGTACATTATTAAGAGGGAATGTTGATTTGGTTTTTGCACCAGGCACCTATATGTAATGTGTTTTTAAGTTGTAACCCTTATTTATTCTTCTGTGAGGCCTCGGGAGCAGTCAAACGACAAGGCTAGACAACCAAATTCGCGTTTATTTAGATCGTCTCCTTTAATATATTTTTCCTTAACATTTACAGGCTCCTCGGAGGAGGGGCTAGACCTGTTCGGCCTGAGCAACGGCAACAACAGCAGCCTAAACAGCAGCGTAAACGGAGGCGGTCCGCTAACGCCGCAGCAGCAGCAGTTGCAGCTGCAGCAACAGCAGCAGAACAAGACGCAGCCGTCGCGCAGCAACACCGCCCTGCATGTCTGCTGGCATCGTGGCGCCACCGTGGGTTTGGGCGATCATTTGATCGCCGCCGAACACCAACTTTCGGGTTACCTACTGCGTAAATTCAAAAACAGTTCCGGATGGCAGAAACTGTGGGTGGTGTTCACCTCATTCTGCCTGTACTTTTACAAGAGCTACCAAGACGAGTTCGCTCTGGCCAGTCTTCCGCTCCTTGGCTACACAGTGGGACCACCTGGGCACCAAGACGCCGTGCAAAAGGAGTTCGTGTTCAAGCTTTCGTTCAAGAACCACGTTTACTTCTTCCGGGCGGAAAGCGCACACACCTATAACAGGTAGGCTGAATATCTTTTATACTAGTCAATGATGCGTGACTTATCGATTGTTTCAACAGGTGGCTGGAGGTACTGCGCAGCACCACGCAAACACAGGACTTTAAGAACATTCACAGCCATGCTGCTTTGGGCAATTAAAAAAAGGATCGTATTTCCGCAATTTCCGTGTGCAATTCCTTGGAGGAGTGACTCAACCTGTTACTTGCGCATAGAGACGGCGCCTTTAGTATTCAATTATTTACAACTTAAACACCACAAACAAATATTTCCATTTTTTATATGTATAACCTACTCTTTACGCAACTTTATGTATTCAATGTATTTTATTTGCATCTTTTCCAGCTTTACCTTAAGGATATCTATGTAAATAACGTCTTTGTCTCGTATTTTTTGTTCTTCTTTGGTCTTTACGATTATATTAGAGTTTCCTTCCGTATTTGAATGATTCGCGTATATGTTGTATATGGCTGGATTTATGTGTTTTAGTATATCGAGTTTTGTAATTATACATATGTATTTTTGAAAAAGGTATAGAATATTTAATTGATTGAAAAATCAAATAAAAATAATATTGACAGGATCAGTGTAATCAAAAAATATATTTTATCAACGTAACTTATGCAATTCTTTAATCATAAGCTTAAGTCATTAACTTTAATAGATATTAACAAATTAAAAATATAAAATTTTAACCGCAAAAATGTATATATGTTTATTCTTTTCATCGCAGTAGTAAAAGATCCGGATTTAATTAAAGAAACTGGTCCAGTTTCAGCTAAACTTTGGTAAGATAATAGTATGCCCTTAAAGAATTACGTGGTAAAGTTATACACATATCTGAGTATTGAATTTAAAGCTACTACTAACTGACCTAAATTTGTTTGAACAGTCATTCCTACTCAGCACCGTAAACCGTTTTTGTAGTTGAATATATTTTTCAGTAGGTATAGTAACAGTCAGGGAACCTCCTATATCATAACGCATTGGTTAAATAATAACTTTTTAGGTAGTAAACTCAGCCCTAGAAACTAAATACATAATTAATTTTATTTAAGGGGGTAATCAAGTGTAGAGGCATGAATTTTAGGTGTTTTTAGAGTGCTCTAAATAAGTAACAAAAAATATTTATAGTATCCATTTTTTTTACCAAGCGTTTATTAATGTTTTAAGAATGTATTAAAAAACAAAAAAAGTTCAAAAATACCAAACTGTAAATGTTATGAGTTGTTGAAGGGGGAGGTAAAAAAAAGGCGACGTCACGGTTGACAAGATTCCAATCTTTCTACTGATTTGAAAAGAATACACAAATTTTATTATTAATGTTAGAAAGTGCGGCTATCGCACTAACTAACAAAAGGTGGAAGAAATAAGATTTTTACAATATCTGAATAAAATTTGAGATATGGCCATTTTGCATTATTCTTGAATTTCGTTTTTAATTTGATCAAAATTGGACAACTATATCATATAGCTGTCATAGGACCGTTCAGAAAATTTTGAGGAAAAAATCTAACTAAGCCAATTTTTCACATATTTTCATAAAATTTGAGACATAGACACTTTGTATTATTCCAGAATTTCGATTTTAATTTTATTCAAATCGGACCACTATAGCCATATAGACCATATAGCAGCCATAGGAATATATATATAAATTCATTTAGTTCGTTCGCAACATTTTTTTTCGCAACATTTATCTTATAGCAGTAAGCAGAAAGCGAAAAGTCAGAACAATTTTTTATTCTTGTTCTACTTACTGCAAGGGAATTTAAACTTCGGCATGCCGAAGTTAGCTTCCTTTCTTGTTAAATAGTAAAAATGGTTATTTTTGAATAATTAATGCGATAGAGGCATGTCTGGAGAAGATTCACACAAAATTTCAACTAAATCGGCTCAATAGAACTTGAGATATCATGTCAACCATCTTGAAAAATGTAAGTAGTTTCGAGAAAATCGCGTTTAAAGTTCCGGGCAGCCAGTATTGAAGACGTGTCACTAAACTAGCTATATCTCTGGAAATATTTAAAATTTCGACTCATACTTTGTGTGTCCTACATTCCTGAAAGGTTAAGCTTTGAAAATATCAAATAAAAAAAAATGTTTTTTTTTAAATTTCTACACTAGAATACCACCTTAACTAAATTGAAATCAAATTTTAGCAGATAATATCCAAAGAGAGAATTGACAGTAGTGATTAAAGGTATTGGGGATAAAGCTTAAGAGCCCCTCCTTACTCTCAAGTCACCTGTAAAGACAGCACCTAGAGCTTTCCGAATTTTAAACTTCATTGCCTCTTTGAATATGAGATATTTATCTCGAATCAACTGTTCACATATGTAGATAAGATCTTCTGAGTTAATGCCTATAAAAGGCGTGATCTTGTCGCTCGTTATCCAGCTTGAAGTTTGGTTAGAACCTCCTTAACCACATATGGGTTTTCACTTTGAATAATTTTTTGTTGTGATGAAACGGGGTACAGTATAGCGTCTTTTATAAGTTCTTTTCTAATCGATTTACATTCTTATACTCTTTTAGCGTGCCTTATCTCGAGTTTCAATCAGTTTTGTGGAAGCAGCGCAAACAGATGAACGAAAGCTAATTTTGCCAAACTTGAATTTAAGTTTGCTCTTCTAAAAACCATTTTATCACCGATAAAAATAATATAAAGTTTTCTTTGTATCACCCTCCCAAGTCATAAAAATCAGTAACTAAATCAAGTGATTGTGAATTTTAGTTTAACGTTTTAAACCATCATTGAGCGATCCGAAGATAAGCACTGTATTGACTTGTTATACCCTTGCAGGATATTATAATTGTGCAACGCAGTGAAGGAGTAATTTCCTTAATCAGCATTAAAAGCCGAGTCGATCTATCCATGTCCTCCCGCCCGTCCGTCTCTCCGTTTCTACTCAAAATACTCTCTCAATTTTGAAGCTATCTGAATGAAACTTTGCATATTTTCATATGGACATGGCCCTTTTGTATTATTCTAAACTTTGGTTTTGATTTCAAGAATTTATCGAAAAAAAATTTAATTTAAGGACTCCGGTTTTAATTTAATTTAAATCGGATGATTAAATCATATAGCTGCTATAAAAACATTCGTTAAATGTAATGTAATTATGTGATACATCAATATAGATTTGTGTTTTTTTTTAAGGAGGAATACTTCCTCCTGACCCCAGTTCCTATTGTAAAGATCCCAAATAAGAATACTTTACTCGTTGAGTTTTTGTAAGAAACTGAATCTTTATTTTCTAAGTCCTAGCTTAGGTAGCTAACATGAAATTTACATATTCTTATCTTATCTCTAACTAGACCAACGCAGT